>CM035836.1:52203679-52395277 GCA_020510985.1 Pholidichthys leucotaenia
GCCACTCCAAAGACTTCATTTTGTTTTTCTTAAGCCATTCAGAGGTGGACTTGCTGGGGTTTTTTCAATCATTGTCCTACTGCAGAGCCCAAGTGTGTTTCAGCTTGAGGTCACGAACAGATGGCCAGACATTCTCCCTGAGGATTTTTTGGTAGACAGCAGAATTCATAGTTCCATTTACCACAGCAAGTCTTCCAGGTCCTGAAGCAGCAAAACAGCCCCAGGCGATCACACTACCACCACCATATTTTACTGTTGGTATGATGTTCCTTTTCTAAAATGCTTTGTTACTTTTACGCCAGATGTAATGAGACACACACCTTCCAAAAAGTTCAACTTTTGTCTCGTCAGTCCACAGAGTATTTTCCCCAAAGTCTTGGGGATCATCAAGATGTTTTCTGGCACAACTGAGAGGAGCCCCTTTACGTTCTTTTTGCTCAGCAGTGGATTTTTTGTCTTGGAACTCGGGCTAATGCAGGCCTTTTTTGCCCTGTCTCTTTCTTATGATGGGGCCAGAACACTGACCTTAACTGAGCAAATTGAGGCCTGCAGTTCTTTGGATGTTGTTGTGGGGTCTTTTGTGACCTCGTGGAAGAGTTCGTTGCTGCGCGCTTGAGGTAATTTTGTTCGGAGGGGGGGGGGGGGGGGCCGGCCACTTCCTGGAAGGTTCAACCAGCTGTCTCCTTCAGGATTTTATTGTTGATGTTGTTGTGGGGTCTTTTGTGACTTTTTGGATTAGTTGGTCTCTGCGCTCTGGGGTAATTTGGTTGACCTGGCCACTCTGGGAAGGTTCACCAATGTTACATATTTTTGCCATTGTGGATAATGGCTCTCACTGTGGTTCGCTGGAGTCCCCAAGCTTTAGAAATGGCTTTATAACCTTTTCCAGACTGATAGATCTCAATTACTTTGTTTCTCATTTGTTGCTGAATTTCTTTGGATTGCAGCATGATGTCGAGCTTTTGAGGATCTTTTGGTCTACTTCACTTTGGTCAGGCAGGTCCTATTTCAGTGATTTCTTGATTGAGAACAGGTGTGGCAGTAACAGGCCTGGGTGTGGCTCAAGAAATTGAATTCAGCTTTCCAAAGATGTGAGAAACCACAGTTAATCTATGTTTTAACGGGGGGGGGGGGGGAATCACTTTTTCACACATGGCCATGGAGGTTTGGATTTTTTTTATCCTTTGTAGGGAGCTTGAAATAAGGAAGCGAAGTGATTTTATAAATCAGGTTTTATTGTCGGCTTCCAGTGCCTAACATGTCTCATCTCAATGCAGAAGCAGAATGAAGAGGCTGAGCGCAGTCAGACCTTCATACTTATACATCACATCACAAAAGACATTGCATATCAAAGCCAACATCACACATCGCGTTATCTCCCTCTATTGTCCTCTCTCTCCTCCACCTGACCCTGGGGGGTTAGGAAGTTTATTCAGGTCTCCACCGCTGCGTCTCCGTCTGCTCCTTGATCTTCGCCGGTGGTCGAGACCTCTTGTCCTGCTCTGAGACGTGAGGTCATTCCACATATGCAATCTCTAAACATTCCTCCTATGTCTATACATATGTAGGTATGGATATATGAATAATATAAGCCCCAGCCCCCCCCCCCCAAAGTCTAAGAAAAGGACAATAAAATTAAGTTTACAGCTTAAGATAACGTTCATGGCATATTATACCGTTATTCACCTCAACAGGAAAAAGGAAAAATATCTTCAGCAGCCATGTTAACTTTCAAGCTATGCAGTATGCTCCTGTTAAAAATTCAGTGGTAACAACAACAGTATAGTTTATGTCATAAGTCAGCCCTAAAACTGCAACGGCACAATTCGACAGCATAGCTAACAACCCTTTGTCAATTTTACATCAGTCTATGTGTCGTCTGGGTTTCAATCTTCTCCCGAATCCGCTGTAGGCCCGCTTTGGCGTCTTGGCGGGGTCGTCCTGTAAGGGATCTGCAGCTTGGGGAGGAGAGTGGCTATTTGGTCGCTGCGGGGGGGCTGAGTTGTGTCTCTTGGGGGGTCTACCCCGTCGAGGTGCTCTCGCCACCCGTGCAGGTTCGTCACTCAACATGAAAGCAGGCTTAAGCTTGTCAATGCTGACTGTTTCTTTTCTGTCCCCTAAATCAAGCACAAAATGCTTATCACCAGGTTCCAGCACTCTATATGGTCCATCGTATGGTGGGCGGAGGGTTGGTTTTAAAGCTTCGTGCCTAACAAAAACGAACTCAGCGTTTTTCAAAGCTTGGGGAATAAAAACCCGCGGAAAAGAGTGATGTACGGATCCGGGGAGCGTGTCCGGTCCCGTGCTGCTTAGGGGCCTCAGGGCTGGTAGGTGCCCGGGCTCTGGATGTTCTGGTAAGAACTCACCCGGGAGCCTGAGAGGTTGTGCGAAAACTAATTCTGCCGGGGAGGCGTCTAGATCCTCCTTAGGCACAGAACGCAACCCTAATAAAACCCAGGGAAGTTTATTCACCCAATCTGTATCCGTCAGTGAGGCCCTGAGGGCGGCCTTTAAAGACATATGAAAATGCTCGCATAACCCGTTAGCCTGAGGGTGATACGCGGTGGTGCGATGAATTGTCCGCCCCTAAGCTGCTGGCCATGGCTGACCACAGCTCCGAGGACAAATTGAGGCCCCCTATCGGACGTGATGGTCCAATGGGACGCCGAAACGCGCCACCCAGGTTGTTAAAAAAACACGAGCGATTTCCGCGGCTGTGGTTGACGCCAGCGGGACTGCTTCTGGCCAGCGTGTGGTACGGTCTACCATTATTAAAAGGTGTGTGAACCCCTGCGACGACGGCAGTGGGCCCACGAGGGGCCACGAGGTCGAGGTCCTTCCACGAGGTCCTTCCAGCCGAACTGGAAATGGCGGATGGGATAAATGAAGCGCTAGCAGCTCCCTGTCAAAATGCTGTATTTGCACTCGGTTTGGTTTAAGGATTTGCTAAAAAATGCTAGCGGTTGCCAGGTTCCGCCAACATGTTGTTCCACGACTGCCCCTATGGCCAGGTCTGAAGCGTCTGTGGTCAGCGCTATGTGGGCCGAGGGATCAGGGTGGACCAACAATGCGGCATCCGCTAGTGCTCTTTTTACTTCCGCGAAGGCGCGTTCCCGCTCCGGGGTCCATTCGACCGCGTTGGAGGGCTTTTGTTTTCTGAGCGCGACATACAGGGGCTGCATGAGTTGAGCTACGCGAGGGAGGAAACAGTTGTAAAAATTCACCATTCCTAAAAAATTCCTGTAGCGATCTGACCGTTTGTGGTTGGGGGAAATTTGCTACCGCGCACACTTTGTCTGGCAATGGGACTGCCCCCTCTGGTGAAACTCTGTGTCCCAAAAAATCAATTTGTGGACACGCCGAATCGGCATTTGGCTGGGTTAATTATTAACCCATACTCTTCTAGGCCTCTGAAAACACCGTAGTGAGGTGTTGTTCGTGTTCTTCCTCCGATGAGCTGGCTACAGAATATCGTCGAGGTAGACAAACACGAAGGGAGGTCGGTAATACCTGCGTCCCATCATACGCTGAAAAGTTTGAGCAGCGCCTTTGAGGCCAAATGGCATTCGCAAAAATTCAAAAAGACCAAAGGGGTTATTACAGCCGTTTTAGGAACGTCTTCAGGTAGAACGGAACTTGGTGGTAGCCGCGGGACCAGGTCTATTTTAGAAAAAATGCGCGCGCGCCCACCAGATGTAGTGAAAAATCTGGAATGTGAGGGATTGGGTAAGCGGTCATAGCGCTGTTTGCATTGTTTAATCTGCGATAATCACCGCAAGGTCTCAAGAACCGTCGGTTTTCCCGGGACCATATGTAGTGGCGATGCCCAAGGGCTTTTAGAGCGCCGAATAATGCCCAGTTTTTCCAGGCTGGCAAACTTGTCGCGTGCTATGGCGAGCTTGGTCGCGTCTAAGCGCCGAGCTTTGGCAAAAACAGGTGGGCCTGTTGTGGGGATGAAGTGTTCCACCCCGTGTTTTGCTACTGTTGCTGAAAATTTGGGAACTGTGAGTGCTGGAAATTGGGTGAGGAGTTTGTCAAACTTACCTCCTGCTGTGGTGACGCTGGCCTGCACGGGTGGTGGGGACACTCGAGCTGAGCAGGGGATAGAAGAAAATGACAGTGCATTAACTAAGCGTCTGTTTGCAAGATCGACTAACAACCCATGTGCACATAAGAAATCAGCGCCCAACAAGTTAAAACTCACCGCCGCTATAATAAAGGTCCATCTATAGTTGCGGCCGTGTATGGACAGAGGCAGGTTTCTTTCACTGAAAGTGTCGATGATCGAGCCGTTAGCTGCCATCGCTCCATTTCCACGGGGTCCTATTGCCCGGTCTGCGTTGGACGGGGTGATGAAGCTCACCTGAGCTCCGGTGTCGATGAGGAATTGTCTCCCGGAGCGTCCGTCAGTCACGTAGAGCAGCTTGTTTGTCTCGCCGAGAGCCGCAGCTGTTAACGGTTCCCGGCTCTTGAAACTGCAGGGGGGCACGCATTTGTATGCCCTCTCGGTGAAGTGTCAATGGTAGTAGCAGAAGTCATCCCGTTTGTTGCACCTTGGTCGCGTCGCTGCCATGGTGGGTGGGTTCTGCTCTGTCGCTTGTGATTCTCCGATGCTCTGGGCTTCCACGCTGAGATCTGCCGATGCTGCTGTAGCCATCTGCTCGCCGCAGGAGTTGATGAGCCGCTGCGCTTCTCGGGCCAGCGCGCGGAAGTCCTGCTGGGTCTTACACCGCATGTTGGCCAGGATCCCTCTCATGTGCGTCGGTAGGGTGCTGAGAAAGATGTGTTGAAAGAGGAAGTTGTCGTTGTCTGCCTCCCTCAGCTGCAGCATGTCTTCCATGAGGGCCCATCGGTCTGCGCCCCCCATGGCCGTAAATCGCCAGTATCCTCAAGGCCCTTTCCTCGCCGAGGGGACGAAACTCTCGATGAGGGTCGCCTTCCGTTTCTTGTTTTGTCATTGGCGGGTGGCTGTTGTATCACGCTCCGCGCCGCATCGTGCTGTGGCGGCATCGAGTCTGGCGACGATGTGGTTAAAATTTTGGTCTCGTCAGCTGTCACCCCCGCGAGTGCAAACTGGCCTCAGCCTGCTGAGAACCACGAGTCGGTCATTTTGCCAGAACTCTGGGAGTTTGAACGGCGACGGCGCTTGCTTGGGCCGCCTCTGATGAATCTGCAGCGCGAGAACGCCTTTCCTCCGTTCTCACGACAGGGTAGAGGACAGCGCTTGGTTGTGCCGTCTCCGATGATTCTGCTGTGGGGGAACAATCTTCCCTCTGTTCCATGTCTGCGTTGGCGACGGTGCTTGTTTGGGTTCGCCTCTGACGAGCCTGTAGCGGGTGAGAACGTCTTTGGTCCATTCTCACGTCTGGTCACCAATGTAGGGAGCTTGAATAAGGAAGCGAAGTGATTTTATAAATCAGGTTTTATTGTCGGCTTCCAGTCCCTAACATGTCTCATCTCAATGCAGAAGCAGAATGAAGAGGCTGAGCGCAGTCAGACCTTCATACTTATACATCACATCACAAAAGACATTGCATATCAAAGCCAACATCACACATCGCGTTATCTCCCTCTGTTGTCCTCTCTCTCCTCCACCTGACCCTGGGGGGTTAGGAAGTTCATTCAGGTCTCCACCGCTGTGTCTCCGTCTGCTCCTTGATCTTCGCCGGTGGTCGAGACCTCTTGTCCTGCTCTGAGATGTGAGGTCATTCCACATATGCAATCTCTAAACATTCCTCCTATGTCTATACATATGTAGGTATGGATATATGAATAATATAAGCCACATCCTTTATAATAAACAACTTCATTTAAAAAACAGCTTTTTGTGTTTACTTGTGTTATGTTCGTTAAATATTTAAATTTGTTTGATGATCTGAAACATTTACTGTAAGTGTGACAAACATACAAAAAAAAAAGAGAAATCAGGAAGGGGGCAAACACTTTTTCACACCACTGTCTGGTTATATTTTATTAGCTTTTATTTATTTAACCTTTATTTATACAGGGTAGTTGCATTGAGAGGCAACCTCTCTTTTTCAAGGATGCCCTGTTCACATTCACACCTGGAAACTGCCCAGTCCAACCACAGACTGACCTGTGGCCACTGAGCAGCTCCACTGGAGCAGTTGGGGTTAAGGGCCTTGCTCAGGGCACCACAGTGGGGTTAAGGAGGGTGGGGGAAAACACTGCTGTCATCTGTCCCACCCAGATTTAATCCTGCCGGTCCAGGTATGGAACCCGAGACCCTCTGCTCACCAGTCCACATCCCTAACCATTAGGCCACCACTGCCCCACTTGAGCTGTGCATCCTTATATTGAAGTTATATTGAGCAATATATCCTTAGGTTATATTGAGCAGTGATCAGTTTGCCTTATGTTAGATTTAGATGAGTGTTTTAATGATTTACTCTAAAGATTAAAGAAGCAGCTTTTAGTAGTTATAAATGTTCCATTGTAGCAGACACAAAATGCATATGTAGAGTTGTAGAGACTTGAGTGAGTCAGACAGCGTCTCAGTCAGGAAGCAGAAGGTAAACAGTGGACGGGGTTGTTTAAGGGTGAATGTACTGTGATGTTGGATGTCATGCAGTGTGATGTGGAATGGCACACAGGTGTGAGATGAGCGGTGGGGATATAAAGGAGAAACCATGCCTGAATGCTTTCATGCTTTTTGTGTATGACTGATGAGTGTTAATAAATTTCGTCTGTTCGTAAACTGGCCTCATCATTTCCCACACTCTCCACACTGGTGACCCTAGACGTATTATGGAACAAGAGGCAAGAACCCCGGAGTTGGCCCGGACGGGAACCCCCAGCAATGCGTGCGCTGTTGCAGTCAAGCTACCAGACTTTTGGCAGCACAACCCGCGCTCTTGGTTCCACCACACCGAGGCCAGTTCACCCTCCGGGGAATAACGGCAGACAGACACCAAGATTTACCATGTGGTTGCAGCGCTGGACGCTCGCACAGCTCAGCAGGTAGCGAGCCTGCTTGACCAGCCCCCAGCCCACGACAGATACGTGGCTCTCAAAGCTGCGCTGACCCGGCGCTACATGCTCTCGGACTGTGAGAGAGCAGAGAGGCTCCTGAGGCGTTCCGAGTTAGGAGATGGTTCGGCTGTCGATCTGATAGAGAAGATGTTGGCGTTAATGGGCACGGACGACGGGCATTTTCTGTTTGCCCACCTTTTCCTCCGGAACCTTCCAACAGAGGCGAGAGCGGTCCTGGCCAATTCGCCGTTGCTGGCCACGCGTGACTACCGTGCGCTAGCCCAGGAGGCAGACCAGATCATCCTCAACACCAGAGCGCTCATGGTGAATGCAGCGGCGTTGGAGCCCAGCGAGACGACCAGAGGACTTTCTTCTTCCGGCTTTCAGAGAGAGCAGACGCTTTTCTCTCCCTCTCCCACCTCCCATTCCCATATTGATCTCAGCTTGCTGTGTTCTGTCTGTGTCACTCTTCTTCTGGCTGAATCTTATTCCAAATGGAAAATTATGGATTTGGTGGGCTTTATATGCGATTGACACCACTTCAAAAGAAGATCGGGCTAGGGGGAGCCCAAGTGGACTCATGGACAATTGGGAATTCATGTGTCTGTGTGATTCGACTGAGATGTGGAAGACATCTCTATTTGTTTGGCTTTGATCACAGGATTTCTATTTTGGCTCTGGAGTTTCCTGATGTATCAGAAATTAAAGAAGTTGGGAGAGCTGATCAAAATGCGGACCCGGCAAAGCTCCTTCAACAACAAATTCGACCAGTTGGGGAGTGCACTGATAGCGGCAATGGTGAACTGAATGGTGGCTGATTCAGTAGGTGGTATACATCTGGAGTCGCTGGTGCTCTCCAGGGAATGATTTTAAAGCCTGTATATGGAAATTATGAAGCACAGAATCGCAAGAGAGATGGAAATCTATGCTCTGAGTGAACTGTGCCCTTTGACCTTGATTCGGCGCCCTCTGCTCCTGGATGAAGACAAAACAGAAGAGAGTTTGGCTTCTCTTTAACCCACACAATTAACATCAATTGCTGTTGTTCAGCAGACCGGACTCTTCAAGGACAGCACTATCATGTGTCTAATACAGAACTTTGCCATCTGGCATGCCGAAGAGAGAGAGACTCTGGGACATGCTTATCTGTGTTTTGAAAACATGAACATAACAACTATCCGTTTGCAGGAGGCTCCCCCCTTTGTTGTACATCAGCAACTGATACATTCAACACTGCACTCACCACTGATTATTATTTACATGCTGACTACACACACACTGGTCTCTCTTCGCTCCTTTGTATTGTGTGATCTGTATAGTCTGCTAATTGTGCTTAGAGGGTTTTTTTCTATGTAATCACAATTTTGATTATCTATGTAATCTTTATTTTGATTAACTATGTTTTTTCTCTCTGCCTATTGTGTCATTCCCTCCCCCATTCCCCCTCTTTATCCTCCACTGATGACAGGCGCCCTCATGGCAGCCGCGTCATTGAGGCGCTTATTGCGCGCCCAATGTCAAGTCAAAATTCCTCGTCTGTTTACACTGTAAACATGCTTGGCAATAAAGCTTTCTGATTCTGATTCTGGACGCGGGCGAGCCACCGACGGTTAGCAGCACTGGGGGGCCAAGGAGCGCAGAGAGCTACGCTCGGCTTCTACCACCGCCATTTTGGAGGGAACGCACGCAGATGCGTGCCACCGTGCCAATTCAAGCGCTCGGGAGAATGCCCAGGGCCGGCAGTCGGTAGCAGCTGCAACCGCCGGCGAAGAGAACAAGCTGCTCTACGTGATGGACTTGCGCTCAGGAGACGTTTCCTCGTAGACACCAGAGCCCAGAAGAGCATCACCTCCTGCCAACCTACGCCGACCGGCTGGCAGGACCTAGTTGGCCCCTGGCTGGTAGCAGTAAATGGCTCAGACATTAAGACCTTTGGTGAGAGAACACTGGCTTTATCTCTACACGGCCATACATACACGAGTGGACTTTTGTCATAGCAGCACTGAATTTCCCGATCCTGGGAGCTGATTTTCTGTGTGCGGCATGGTTTACTAGTTGATGTTGCCTAACAGGCGCCTGGTTAATGCACTGTCTTTTGACTCTCTCCCCTGTACAGCTCGAGGGCGGGCCAGAACACAAGCCAGCGTCACAGCTCAGGCGGTAAGTTCCATACACTGCTCATCAGTCTCCCAGCACTCACTGTCCCAACGTTTTTCAGCGGCCATCGCTAAACACGGGTGGAGCACTTTATCACCACCACTGGGCCCGCCGTGTTTTCGCAAACCTCGGCGCTTGGACGCAGCTAAACTGGCCATAGCGCCCGAGGAGTTTGCCAACCTGGAAAGGTTGGGCATCATCAGGAGATCGAACAGCCATGGCATCCCCGCTACACATGGTCCCTAAGGCTGAGAATCGTGCGGACCGTTGTGGCGATTTCGCAGGTTGATAACGCCACAGCACACGAACGCTACCCCGATTCCCCCACATCAGGATTTTTCCGTTCACCTCGCCAGAGCACGCTTTTTTCTAAAATAGACCTGGTCTGCGGTTACACAGGTCCCCAGTGCACGCGGAGGACATACCCAAAATAGCGGTAATAACTCCATTCAGCTTGTTCGAGTTTCTGTGCATGCCATTCGGATTAAAAGAAGCGGCACAGACATTCTAGTGCATGATGGACGCGGTGGCGCGCGATCTCCCGTTTGTGTTAGTCTACCTGGATGATATCCTGGTAGCCAGTGCGTCAGAAGACGAACACATAACCCACCTCAGGACGGTTTTCCGGAGGTTGGAGGAGTAACGGGTTAATAATCAACCGGCGAAAGTGCCAGTTTGGCCTGACGGGGATTGATTTTTTGGGGCACCGCGTCTCCTGGAGGGAGTGATACCCTTGCCCGACAAAGTGTGCGCTATGGCGAACTTTCCCCGGCCTCAGACGGTCAGGGCGCTGCAGGAATTTTTGGGGATGGTTAACTTTTATAACCGTTTCCTCCCCCTCGCAGCTCAACTTATGCAGCCACTGTATGCCGCGCTCAAGAGGCGGAAACCCGCGGATGGAGTCGAATGGACTCCGGAGCGAGAGCAGGCATTCTCTGAGGTGAAAGCAGCCCTGGCAAACGCCGCACTGTTGGCGCACCTGTACCCGGCGGCCCGGATAGCACTCACTACCGATGTCTCGGACGTGTCCATAGGGGCCGTCATGGAGCAACGTGTCGCCGGTTCTTGGCAGCCGCTCGTTTTTTTCAGCAGGGCTTTGCGCAACAGTGAGTGTAAATACAGCGCGTTCAACAGGGAGTTGCTGGCTCTCCACCTGGCCATACGCCAGTTCTGGCTGGAAGGGCGCAGCTTCACCACGTTCATGGACCATAAGCCGCTGACGTTCGCGATGGCCAAGGTTTCAGAACCATGGTCGGGCTGGCAGCAGAGACAGCTGGCCGCAATCTTGGAGTTTACGACTGATATTCAGCATGTGTTGGGTAAACTTAATGTGGTGGCGGACTGCCTCTCACGCACGGTTGTGGCCCCCGTCTGCATAGGGATAGATTATACAGCCATGGCTGCAGAGCAGATTAGCGATACGGACGTGCGCGCGCTCCAGTCTGGACCAACAGGGTTAAGGCTGGAGAGCAGAGTACTGCAAGACGGCAGCCCCCCCAATTTGCAACGTCTCCACAGGACGCCCACGCTCGGTGGTCCCGGTCGCGTGGCACCGCCGCGTGTTTGAGTCAGTTCACGCTTTGGCGCACCCAAGAGTGTGCGCGTCAGTCAAAATGGTGGGAGTGAAATTCATGTGGCCAGGCCTGCGCAAACAAGTGAAAGAGTGGGCGGAAGCCTGCGTAGCGTGCCAACGAGCCAAAGTGCACAGTCACACGAAGGCTCATTTGGAGCCGTTTAGTATACCGGCTAAAAGATTCGACCATGTTCACGTGGACCTTGTGGGCCCCCTCCCGCTGTCGCAGGGGTGCAGGCACCTTATGACAGTGGTGGATCGCACCACACGCTGGCCAGAAGCAGTCCCGCTGGCGGCAACCACGTCCGCGGATGTGGCGCGCGCTTTTTTGACAACATGGGTGGCGCATTTTGGAATCCCGTCGGACATCACGTCCGATAGGGGCCCTCAGTTTGTTTCCGAACTTTGGTCCGTGACGGCCCACTGCCTGGGTGTACCTGGGTGTTGCAATTCATCACACAACCACGTACAACCCAAAGGCAAATGGGTTATGCGAGCGTTTTCACAGGTCACTGAAAGCAGCACTCAGGGCTTCGTTGACGGATGCAAATTGGGTTGACCGGTTGCCGTGGGTTTTATTGGGGTTGCGTTCCGCACCAAAATTGGATTTGGAGGCTTCCCCGGCTGAGCTGGTTTTTTCCCAGCCACTGCAGCTGACCGGGGAATTTTTGCCAGATAATTCCCTTGCCGGACAGCTGCCCGTCTCAGCGTTTGCAGCGTAAGTGCAGACACACGCACGCTGCCTGGTCCGGCCCACCACTGTTTTTCCACGCGCTTTTTGTTGCCAAAAACTTTTGAAGAATGCGGAGTTAGTGTTCGTCAGACAATGATGCCCACCTCCCGCCATTGCGCCCACCCTTATGATGGCCTCGTTCAGAGTGCTGGAAAAAGGCGAGGTGGACAAGCATTTTTTGCTAGGACTTTGGGGGGCGGCGTCGGGAGAAATATGCATAGACAGACTTAAGCTCGCCCTTTGTAGTGGCGGACAAGCAAAATTGCTGCTGGCCTGGGCCCCGTCGGCGTGGAAGACCCCCACTGAGAACTCCCCCAGGCAAAACGATTTCACCAGGACAGCCACACGGGCAAAGCGGTTTTTCTCCCCCCCCCCTCGCCATGGCCCACCGCAGTCAGACACACGTCCAGCAGCCCCCCGCCAGCACAGAGACCCCCGTTACAGCAGATATGGGAGGAGACTGAAGCCCAAAAGACGTGCCGACTGAAACTCTGTCTGGGGGGGTGTAGGAGACACAAAATGCATATTGTAGAGTTGTAGAGACTTGAGTGAGTCAGACAGCGTCTCAGTCAGGAAGCAAAGGGTAAACAGTAGACGGGGGGTTTAAGGGTGAATGTATTGTGACGTTGGATGTCATGCAGTGTGATGTGGAATGTCACGCAGGTGTGAGATGAGCGGTGGGGATATAAAGGAGAACTGTGCTTGAATGCTTTCATGCTTTTTGTGTATGACTGATGAGAGAGTGTTAATAAATTTCGTCTGTTCGTAAACTGGCCTCATCATTTCCCACACTCTCCACACCATATGCATTTATATCACTGCAGCCAAAACAACAGGTTTAAGCAGAAAATTTTAAATCTAATTGATTGGATGCAGAAACTTGAATTACACTTTTAGTTTCTGAAATTTTAAACATTTTTCATACGGTTGTAATTGGGCTCAAGAGTTTTGAGAGAAACTCGTTTTCATCTTTTTCGTTTTTGTGCACTGGAGTGCAGAGAGTCACCAGGTGCAGGGTCAGTCCTGTAGTAAATTAATTCTACAAAGATAAATTGTGGTAAATTTGACTATTCTAAGAAGATATTTCTTTGGCGTCTGGTGTTACTAATTAATAACTGGTATCCAGCATGGATTTTCTGGTTAACTCCACTGGTAAACTGACACATCAGACTCAGTAGCACAGCGCTCACAGCACAGCTGCAGTGATTGTATACAGTCACCATATCAGGTTACATAAATAAATAAATTTACCTGTATGAACGCTGTATGACCAGGGCAGGCTCTATTCGTTTTGGCACCCTAGGTGGAATTAGGGAACCCCCACCCCCAGCAGACACAAACACAGACGCACACACACACACACACACACACACACACACACACACACACACACACACACACACACACGTCGTCGTTGTCGTCGGCCTCCGTCGGTCTATGATGACCATGGAAGAGAATCCTAAACGTCTACTCTGCTGGAACAGCACCGCCTGTGGCTGAACAGGCCGATGCGCAAATGGCAGTCCCTGTCACACAGGTCGCACTTGTGGGTGGTCTCCATGCTGCTGGGTCTGTGGCGGTTCTTCCTGTGGGTCCTTTTTTCATCTGCTGCAGCAGTCAGTCTCTCTTCACCCGCCTTGAGCTGTCTGGTCAGGGTACCTCTCCATTTGGAGCGGTCCGTTGCAAGGTCCTCCCAGCGCTCTGTGTTGATCTCCAGGGCCTTCATGTCTCTCTTGCAGACGTCTCTAAAGCGCAGCTGTGGGCGGCCAACGTCTCTCCTGCCAGTTGCCAGTTCTCCGTAGAGGACGTCTTTTGGGATTCTGCCATCCTCCATACGGTGAACGTGGCCTAGCCAGCGGAGCCTGCGCTGCCTGAGTAGAGTGAACATGGAGGGAAGGCCGGCGCGGGACAAAACTTCTGTGTTGGGCACTTTGACCTGCCAGGATATGTCCAGGATATGGCGAATGCAGCACAAGTGGAAGGAATTCAGTCTCTTTTCCTGCCGGGCGTATGTTGTCCACGTCTCACTCCCATAGAGCAGTGTGCTGATGATGCAGGCGTTGTACACTGCCATCTTCGTCTTGACAGAGAGTTTGGGATTCTCCCACACTCGTGTGGTGAGCCGAGCGAGTGTGAAGGCTGATTTTCCAATCCTCTTGTTGATCTCTGTATCAAGGGAGAGGTTGTTGCTGATCATGGACCCCAGGTACGTGAACTGATTCACGACCTCCAGCTCGTAGTCGTCGATGGTGATGGTTGGTGGTGCTTCCGTGCCTTGCGCCAAGACGTTAGTCTTCTTCAGGCTGATGGTAAGCCCGAAGTCCTTGCATGCCTGGGAGAAGCGGTCCATCAGGGTCTGAAGCTCCTGCTGTGTGTGGGTTGCGACTGCAGCGTTGTCTGCGAACAGCATGTCTCTGATTAGAGCCTCGCGTACTTTGGTTCTGGCTTTCAGGCAGGCGAGGTTGAAAAGCCTGCCGTCAGATCTTGTGTGCAGGTAGATCCCTCTGTTGCTGTGCTGAAGGCATGCCTCAGGAGCATAGCAAAGAAAATCCCAAAGAGGGTTGGCGCAAGTACACAGCCCTGTTTCACTCCACTGCGTATGTTGAATGGCTCTGAGACGTTGCCATCGTGCTGCACTATCCCCTGCATGATGGTGTGAAACGATTCGATGAGGCTTTGCAACTTTGGTGGGCATCCTATCTTTGGCAGGATCTTGAAAAGGCCCTCTCTGCTGACCAAATCGAACGCTTTGGTGAGGTCGATGAAAGCGACGTACAGGGGCATGTTCTGTTCTCTGCATTTCTCCTGGAGTTGGCGGATGGAGAATATCATGTCTACCGTCGATCGCGCAGCGCGGAAGCCACACTGAGACTCGGGGTAGACACGTTCGGCAAGCTTCTGTAGACGAACGAGAACAACTCGTGCATAGACTTTGCCAACAACGCTGAGGAGGGAGATGCCCCTGTAGTTGTTGCAGTCGCTTCTCTCCCCTTTGTTTTTGTAGAGGGTGATGATCTTGGCGTCCCTCATGTCCTGTGGTACGGCACCTTCCTTCCAACACTGGCAGAGGACGTCATGCAATGGCAGCAGTAGGGCGGTCTTGCAGTGCTTGATCAGGTCAGGGGGTATGCCGTCGTTGCCGGGTGCCTTGCCAGCAGCCAAACTATCAATGGCCTTGCTGAGTTCGTCGATGGTTGGCTCGGCGTCAAGTTCATCCATGGATGGCAGGCAGTCGATGGCATCAAGGGCTGACGGTGTCACGGTGTTCTCTCTGGAGTAGAGGTCGGAGTAGTGTTCCACCCATCTCTCCATCTGCTTGTTCTTTTCTGTGATCATCACCCCAGTGGAGGATTTGAGGGGGGCCGTCTTGTTCTGAGCCGGACCAAGTGCTTTCTTGATGCCATCGTACATACCACGGATGTTCCCTGTTATGGCAGCGGTTTGAATGTCTTGGCTGAGCTGAGTCCAGTACTCGTTGGCACAGCGCCGAGCAGTCTGCTGAACTTTGCTTCTCGCAGCCCTGAGAATCTGGAGATTCTTCTCGTTTGGGTACTTCTTGTACTCAGCAAATGCTGAGCGCTTGGCTTCAATGACGGGGTCATCTCGGTCAACTTGGCATCAAACCAGTCCTGTGTCTTCGAGGTCTTCCTCCCAAAGGTAGCCAAGGCTGTGCGGTGGATGGTGTTTTGCAGCACTTCCCACTTCTGCTTTGCAGATTCTCCTTCTTGTGGTACACCAAGTTCCTTCTCAAAGGTGGAGGCAAACTGCTCAACAAGTTCTGGTTGAGCCATCTTGCTGGTGTCAATCCGTGCCTTTCCAGGCTGTCTAGCACGATGGAATTTCTTCAGGTGCAGCTTGACCTTGCAACACACCAATGAATGGTCTGTGTCACTCACACACACACACACACACACACACACACACACACACACACACACACACACACACACACACACACACACACCAGGCTAAAATCAAAGCTGTTTATTTGAATCCTAACTGTTGATCCATGTACCTTAATTTGTCAAATTCTTGTAAATCTGACTGCTGGCTGCTTAGCAGCCACCTTTCCAAACTAATGTGGCGGGTTTGGGAAAACCCCCACAACAGACTAAGGACAGACAGCTCGCTACTCCTGTTTTTTTCCGCTGCACTACTGAGATGTAATGTGCCATTCATGCTTTGTGATGTTAATGTGCCATTCATTGTGTTCATGTGTCCTGTCCTTACTGTGACCTAGAAACTGAGATCAATGCCCATGCCAACTGCTGTGAAATGCTCTTTCATGTATTGTTGTAACTGGGTATATACTGCACTGTAATCCAGGCTCACCCTCTCACTCCTGCATCTGCTGCTGGACACACACACGCTGTGTCTCTTCTCTGATCTTCTCTGAGAGCCTGAGGATCCCGCTCCGGGCTGCTCACACTTGCACCGGAGCGGGGATCCTGTGACGGCAGTGTGATTTAATAAACTCTGCTTAAAACCATCACCAACGCTGCTTTATTTCATGCCGCCGCACTAAGTCAATTGTTTTCCTCTTCTGGTTTTATTGTTTTTTTTTATGTGTATTTTAAAGCAGTTCCTTGGTAATGAAAAACAACAGATCAGAGTAGCAGTATTGATGAAATCCTAATGACGCCCATCTGAAGTCATGATCCAAGTTCAACTTGGTAATTTTCCCTTAAAGGTTTTTGCCAAGAGCAGGACTGTGGGGAGACTTGAATAACGAAACCGAATTGTCTTTCATTTCAGTTTATTCAAGAAACCATTCCACTGTCTGCTCTTATTCTTGAGCAGCGAACAAAGAGAGTGAACACACCAAAGTTCTCTCATTTAAACCTTCTCACATCAAACCATTTCCCTCGCGGGGGAAATCACACATCTATATCAAAGTCTCTTTATTCACATTCATTAGCCTTTTATTTACATAACTCCCCCTTCTCTCTTCTCAAGCCTCAGTGGTCAGGAAGTCTTCTGTCCCCTGTCCTCCGCAGGGGGTCCAGGCTCTGTGGCTCCGCACCGCAGGGGGCTGGCTCTCCTTCATCGTGGTTAAATCACATATGCAGTGTCCAACATATACATGTCTCACAACACAGCCATATAACCCCCCCCCAAACGATGAAGAACAGACTAATTCCCAAAATTTAATAGCACCTTACTCACTACTGAATAATCAACACCAACATTCAGTCTGTGCGCCGCTTGGGCTTCAGCCGTCTGCCGAATCTGCTGTGCGTTGGCCCCGCCTTGCCTGCGGTGCTGTTCTGCTTCGGGTCTGTTGACTGAGGAAGAGAGTGGTTAATTGCCCTCTGCGGGGGCCTGCCTCGTCGAGGCGCCACCGCGACCGGTACAGACACGTCCTTCATGACAAAAGCAGGTTTTAGTCTGTCAATACTGACTGTCTCTTTTCTGTCCCCAAAATCTAGCACAAATTGCTTATCACCTGCCTCCAGCACTCGAAATGGCCCTTCGTAAGGTGGTTTGAGCGTTGCTTTAAGGGCTTCGCGCCTGACAAAAACGAAATCGGCATTTTTCAAAGCCTTGGGGACGAAAACTCGTGGAAAAGCGTGATGAACCGGACCCGGAGCGTGTCTGCCCCCGTGCCAACTAACGGTCCCAGAGCAGAGAGAGGTGGGGGCTCTGGGTGCTCTGGTAAAAACTCGCCCGGCAGCCTCAGAGTTTGTGCGAATACCAGCTCCGCTGGGGAGGCGTCTAAGTCCTCTTTAGGCGCAGAACGCAACCCTAATAAAACCCAAGGGAGTTTATTTACCCAATCTGCATCCGTGAGCGACGCTCTGAGTGCTGCCTTCAAAGACCTATGAAAACGCTCGCATAAACCATTAGCCTGAGGGTGGTAAGCCGTAGTGCGGTGAATTTTGGCTCCTAAGCCGTTGGCCATCGCTGACCACAGCTCAGAGATGAATTGCGGTCCTCTATCGGACGTAATGTCCGACGGAACCCCGAAGCGCGCCACCCAAGCCGTTAAAAAAACGCGAGCCACCTCCGCGGCCGTGGTCGTCGCAAGTGGGACCACTTCCGGCCAACGTGTGGTGCGGTCCACCATTGTCAAAAGATACGTGAACCCCTGTGATGCCGGTAGGGGGCCCACAAGGTCGACGTGCACATGGTCGAACCTTCTGGCCGGAATGCGGAACGGTTCTAACGGGGCTCTTGTGTGCCTGTGAATTTTGGCCCGTTGACAGGAAATGCAGGTTTTTGCCCATTCCTTCACGTGCTTGCGCAGGCACGGCCAAACAAACTTTTCCGCCACTAGTTTCACCGACGCGCGCACCCCCGGGTGCGCCAGTGAGTGGACCGAGTCAAAAACACGGCGGCGCCACGTGGCCGGAACCACCGGACGCGGGCGCCCCGTCGACATGTCGCAGATCAGGGGGGGCATACCGGTTTGTAAACACTTGCTCTCCAGCCTCAACCCTGTTGGTCCAGACTGGAGCGCGCGCACGTCTGCGTCCGCCCCCTGGTCCGCTGCCATGGCTGCGTAATCTATACCCACGTGCACCGGGGCTGCGCGCGCTACCGTGCCGCTCTCCTGCGGCGCGGTCACGGTGGCCCGTTCTGCCTCTGCGCGTGTCGGGGTCGTGAACGCGCGTGAGAGACAATCCGCTACTACATTGAATTTGCCCGCGACGTGCCTAATGTCAGTGGTAAATTCCGAGATTGCGGCCAGCTGCCTCTGCTGCCTGCCGGACCACGGATCTGAAATTTTGGCCATGGCGTATGTGAGCGGCTTGTGGTCCACATAAGCGGTGAAGCACCGTCCTTCCAGCCAGAACTGGAAATGACGAATAGCCAAATGCAGCGCCAACAGTTCTCTGTCAAACGCGCTGTATTTTCGCTCAGCCGCGCTTAAAGATTTGCTAAAGAAAGCCAAAGGCTGCCAAACTCCGGCTACCTGTTGCTCAATAACGGCCCCTATGGCTAAATCTGAAGCGTCTGTCGTCAGCGCGATACGTGCTGCAGGGTCTGGGTGGGCCAGGAGCGCAGCGTCAGCCAAGGCTTTCTTAACCTCTGTGAACGCGCGCTCCCGCTCCGGGGACCATTCGACCGCCTGGGTCGGCTTTTGTTTTTTTGAGCGCGGCATATAACGGTTGCATGATTTGAGCTGCGTGGGGCAGGAACCGGTTATAAAAATTCACCATCCCCAAGAATTCCTGTAGTGATTTGACCGTTTGTGGACGGGGAAAACCCGCTACCGCGCGTACTTTCTCTGGTAACGGAACCGCTCCCTCCGGGGAGACGCGGTGACCCAAAAAATCAATCCGCTCAACGCCGAACTGGCACTTGGCTGGGTTAACTATTAAGCCGTGCTCTCCCAGCCTCCTAAAAACTGCTGTGAGGTGCGTTTCGTGTTCGTCCTCTGAAGTACTCGCGACCAAAATGTCGTCGAGGTACACAAACACGAAAGGGAGATCGCGTAACACGGCATCCATCATCCGCTGAAATGTTTGCGCCGCCCCTTTGAGACCAAACGGCATGCGTAAAAATTCGAAAAGTCCGAACGGGGTTATTACCGCCGTTTTAGGAATGTCCTCCGGTTGGACCGGGACTTGGTGATAGCCGCGAACTAGATCAATCTTTGAAAAAATGCGCGCCCCCGCCAGGTGCACCGAAAAATCCTGAATGTGCGGGATGGGATAACGATCGTGTGCCGTAGCGTTGTTTAGCCTGCGGTAATCCCCGCACGGTCTCCAGGAGCCATCGGCTTTCGGTACCATGTGCAGCGGCGAAGCCCACGGGCTCTTCGACCTACGAACGATGCCCAGCCTCTCCAGGCTGGCGAACTCCTCGCGCGCAATGGCGAGCTTAACTGCATCCAAGCGCCGAGCTTTTGCAAACACGGGAGGACCAGAAGTGGGGATGAAGTGTTTCACCCCGTGCTTCGCGACCGTCGCTGAAAAAGTGGGCACAGTGAGCGCTGGAAATTGGGTGAGGAGTGTGTGAAACTTACCACCTGCTGTAGCGACGTGGGTCTGTACTGGTGGCGGGGACACTCGAGCGCCGCTACTACAAAAGTCCATTCATATGTGCGGCCCTGTAAGCATAAAGGCAAGGTCCTTCTCCCGTAGGTGTTGATGTTCGAGCCATTTGCCGCTGTAGCTCCGTCACCGTGGGGTCCAGCTACCCGGTCCGCGTATGTTGGGGTGATGAAGCTCACTTGTGCTCCGGTGTCAATGAGGAACACTCGTCCGGAGCGCGCATCCGTGATGTAGAGCAGCTTGTTGCGTTCCCCGAGGGTCGAAGCTGCTAGCGACCCCCGGTCTTGCCGTTTCCCGAACTCCTGAAGATGCAGGGCGGCACACACCTGCGTGCCTTCTCTGCGAACCTCCGATGGTAAAAGCAGAGATCTTCTCCTCCGCTGTGTCGTGCCCGCGCCTCTGTCGCCGGGCTATTGGCTCCCCCTCGTCGCGGCCGTGTTGCCGCCATCGTCGGCCAGTCTGGTTCTGCCGCCTCTGGCTCCCCGCTGTCTCGGGTCGCTGCTGTGGTTGCTTGCCCGCCGCAGGCGTCCAGGATCCCGTCTGCCTCCTGGGCCAGCTCCCGGAACTCCTCCAGGGTGTGACACTTTTTGCCGGCCAGCGTGCTTCTCGCATGCGCCGGGAGGTTGGAGAGGAAGATGAACTGAAAAATGAAATCATCGTTGTCCAACCCTCTCAGCTGTATCATCTCCTCCATCAGGGCGCTCGGCCTGTGTCCACCTTGGTCTAGCAAAGACAGGATCCTCCTCGCCCTCACTTCAGCCGAGGGGGTGAAAAACTTGATGAGGGTGGATTTCAGCTTGCTGTACCTGTCGGTCGCGGGTGGCTGCTCCACCAAGCTTTGCACGCACCGAGCTGTGCTGTTGTCCAGTTTAGCGATGACATGGTGGAACTTAGTGTCATCCACCGTTACTCCTGCGAGCGCGAACTGCGACTCTGCTTGCAGAAACCACGACCGTGGGTTATCCTGCCAGAAATCAGGCAGCTTAACGGCCACTGCGCTCGCCAGCTCTGAGCGCTGTGAGTCCGGGACCCTGAGAATTTCTTCGTTCATTCTCAACGTCGTCAGTCACCAATGTGGGGAGACTTGAATAACGAAACCGAATTGTCTTTCATTTCAGTTTATTCAAGAAACCATTCCACTGTCTGCTCTTATTCTTGAGCAGCGAACAAAGAGAGTGAACACACCAAAGTTCTCTCATTTAAACCTTCTCACATCAAACCATTTCCCTCGCGGGGGAAATCACACATCTATATCAAAGTCTCTTTATTCACATTCATTAGCCTTTTATTTACATAACTCCCCCTTCTCTCTTCTCAAGCCTCAGTGGTCAGGAAGTCTTCTGTCCCCTGTCCTCCGCAGGGGGTCCAGGCTCTGTGGCTCCGCACCGCAGGGGGCTGGCTCTCCTTCATCGTGGTTAAATCACATATGCAGTGTCCAACATATACATGTCTCACAACACAGCCATAAGGACATGCTTTAAAACTCGTCAGAAGTGTTGGACTCAAACTGCCATCGTGATAGGATGGCAGATTATAGAGGGGATGCATTAGAACAGAATTCTTGGCTGTTGCAGGGCAGTTACCATAATTACCTGGCACTGAGTGGCAAACACGTGTGGCAGCTTTAGCTTGGATGCAGCAAAACATCAAAATCACACAAAATATTTAGTCACAGTAGTACACATTTCCTTTTTTAACTTTAGATGTTAATACCACACTGTTTACTTGACTGTAGTGATGTGTGGGAAAGGACACACACAAGTGAAGAACTAATTCTGAGCCTTTAATTATGTATTTGTTCTTTTTATGTCAATTAATGCAAGAGGGAATGATAAGATTAGGTCTCTGTAATGCAAGCAGGCCCTCTGTGTACTGCTATGACTGAAAATTGTCTGTTTTGGGGTTTTACTGCATACACCCTAATGCTGCCATTCATTTTTGCCACTCAGTGTTGTGTAACAACCATGAATGGTGTTCCGTGACATCATGTCATCATCCATGACATCATAAAAAAAATTTTTTCCAGTTCCGCCGGACCGGCGGCGCCACACGAGTTGGCTGCCGTTTGCAACTGCCCTTTTTCTTATCTTCCTTCTTCTTTCTACACCTTTCACTCTATATATATATATCACGGACACACAGATCGCCCCAAGGGTCTCCCGAGTCGGCGGACGGAGCCACTGTTTGCAGCGGCGGACGATACAGCAGGGAAGAGCTAGCTAGCTGGCTAGCTTGCTCCAACCGCCACCTGGTGCTAACGGAGAAGCTCGACATTCAATTCAATTCAATTCAATTCAACTTTATTTATATAGCGCCATTTCACAACAACAGTCATCTCATAGCACTATCAACTGTAGGGGGGACCCCCACAGTTGCAGAAAGACCCCAGCAATCAGGCGATCCCCTGTGAGCAAGCACTTGGCGACGGTGGAGAGGAAAAACTCCCTTTTAACAGGAAGAAACTTCCAGCAGAACCAGGCTCAGGGAGGGGCAGTCATCTGCTGCGACTGGCTGGGGGGTGAGGGGATAGAGAAGAAGAAAAGAACAGACATGTAGAGAGCAAACAGCACGATGGGGACTCAATCTATGGGAGAGAACAAACAAATGTTAATGACCAGCAAAAAAAAAAAAAAAAAATATTTCATAGAGAGTGAGGAAAGGAGTGAGGCCCAGTGCATTACTGGAGGTCCCCCGGCTGACTAAACCTATTAGCAGCATAACTAAGGGAGGGTTCAGAAACACATGATCCCTCCCTAATTGTAGGCTAGATCAAAAAGGTAGGTTTTAGCCCTATTCTTAAAAACAGAGATCGAGTCTGACTCCCGAATCCAGATTGGCAGCTGATTCCACAGGAGAGGAGCTTGATAACTGAAGGCTCTGCCTCCCATTGTACTTTTGGAGATTCTAGGTATTACAAGTAATCCTGCATTTTGGGAGCGTAGTGCTCTGTTAGGATGATACGGTAGTATCAGATCTTTTAAATAAAAAGGAGCCTGATTGTTTAGAGCTTTGTAAGTAAGAAGAAGGATTTTAAACTTAATTCTAAACTCTATGGGAAGCCAATGAAGGGAGGCCAGAACCGGAGAGATATGATCTCTCTTTCTAGTACCTGTTAAAACTCTTGCTGCAGCATTTTGGATCAGCTGAAGACTTTTTAAAGATGTTTTAGGACAGCCTGATAATAAAGAATTACAATAATCTAATCTCGAGCTAACAAAAGCGTGGATCAGCTTCTCAGCATCACTCTGAGACAAGATGCTCCTAATCTTGGCAATATTACGCAAATGATAGAAGGCAGTCTTAGAAACAAATTTAATATGTGAATTGAAGGACAAATCCTGATCAAAAATAACTCCAAGGTTCCTCACAGAGCTATTAAGAGAAAGAGTAGCTGCATCCAAACTGAAAGTTTGATTTGGAAAGGAATTTCTAAGGTTTTTTGGACCAACAAGAATGACTTCAGTCTTATCTGAATTTAATAGCAGAAAATTACAAGTCATCCAAGCTTTGATTTCCTTAAGACAAGCTTCTAACTTGGCTAATTGATTAGTATCATCTGGCTTCATTGACAGGTATAATTGTGTGTCATCTGCATAACAATGAAAATGTATAGTGCTTTCTAATAATGTTGCCTAACGGAAGCATATATAAACTAAAAAGAGTAGGGCCTAGCACAGATCCCTGTGGAACTCCATGACTAAGCTTTGAGCTGAGAGAAAACTCATCATTTACATGAACAAACTGGAACCTGGACATGCCGAGGAACTGTGGCGAAAACGACACGGGTGCCGGGCTGGAGTTTAGGCGGCATGCAAGAAATATAAGACAGAATAATGAGGAGCGATGGCGGGAACCAAGCAGACCGCCCGTAAATCTACTGAAGGAAAAAGCCCCCCGGGGGGCAGCTGGCCACCAAGGCTGCTCAAAAAAGTGCTCCGGCCACCGGCGGAGTGAAGAAGCCTCACTGTTACAGGCCCGGTACCGTGGCTCTGGGAGAGATCCGTCACTACCGGGGGTCCACGGAGCTGCTCATCCGTGGCCTGCCCTTCCAGCGCCTGGTGAGGGAGATCGCTCGGGACTTCAAGACCGACCTGCGCTTCCAGAGCTCCGCCGTCATGGCTCTGCAGGAGGCCAGCGAGGCCTACCTGGTGGGTCTCTTCGTGGACACCAACCGTTGCACCATCCACGCCAAGAGGGTCACCACCATCATGCCCAAAGACATCCAGCTGGCCCGCCGCACCCGCGGAGGGAGAGAGAGCTTAGACTTTCTGCTGCACATTCACCAATCACAATGCCCTGCACTGTGTGCATATATATATATATACACTACCGTTCAAAAGTTTGGGGTCACCCAGACAATTTTGTTTTCCATGAAAAGTCACACTTTCATTTACCACCATGAGTTGTAAAATGAATAGAAAATATAGTCAAGACATTGACAAGGTTAGAAATAATGATTTGTATTTGAAATAATAATTTTTTCCTTCAAACTTTGCTTTCGTTAAAGAATCCTCCATTTGCAGCAATTACAGCATTGCAGACCTTTGGCATTCTAGCTGTTAATTTGTTGAGGTAATCTGGAGAAATTTCACCCCACGCTTCTAGAAGCCCCTCCAACAAGTTGGATTGGCTGGATGGGCACTTCTTGCGTACCATACAGTCAAGCTGCTCCCACAACAGCTCAATGGGGTTTAGATCTGTTGACTGCGCTGGCCACTCCATTACAGATAGAATACCAGCTGTCTGCTTCTTCTCTAATAGTTCTTGCACAATTTGGAGGTGTGCTTTGGGTCATTGACCTGTTGTAGGATGAAATTGGCTCCAGTCAAGCACTGTCCACAGGGTATGGCATGGCGTTGCAAAATGGAGTGATAGCCTTCCTTATTCAAAATCCCTTTTACCCTGAACAAATCTCCTACCTTACCAGCACCAAAGCAACCCCAGACCATCACGTTACCCCCACCTTGCTTGACAGATGGTGTCAGGCACTCTTCCAGCATCTTTTCAGTTGTTCTGCATCTCACAAATGTTCTTCTGTGTGATCCAAACAGCTCAAACTTCGATTCGTCCGTCCATAACACTTTTTTCCAAACTTCCTCTGTCCAATGTCTGTGTTCTTTTGCCCATATTAATCTTTTTCTTTTATTGGCCAGTCTCAGATATGGCTTTTTCTTTGCCACTCTGCCCTGAAGGCCAGCATCCCGGAGTCGCCTCTTCACTGTAGATGTTGACACTGGCGTTTTGTGGGTACTATTTAATGAAGCTGCCAGTTGAGGACCTGTGAGGCGTCTATTTCTCAAACTAGAGACTCTAATGTACTTATCTTCTTGCTCAGTTGTTCAGCGGGGCCTCCCACTTCTCTTTCTACTCTGGTTAGAGACTGTGCTGTTCTCTGAAGGGAGTAGTACACACCGTTGTAGGAAATCTTCAATTTCTTGGCAATTTCTTGCATGGAATAGCCTTCATTTCTAAGAACAAGAATAGACTGTCGAGTTTCACATGAAAGTTCTCTTTTTCTGGCCATTTTGAGCGTTTAATCGACCCCACAAATGAGATGCTCCAGATACTCAACCTGCTCAAAGGAAGGTCAGTTTTATAGCTTCTCTAACCAGCTAAACTGTTTTCAGCTGTGCTAACATGATTGCACAAGGGTTTTCTAATCATCCATTAGCCTTCTGACGCAATGAGCAAACACATTGTTCCATTAGAACACTGGAGTGATAGTTGCTGGAAATGGGCCTCTATACACCTATGTAGATATTGTACCAAAAACCAGACATTTGCAGCTAGAATAGTCATTTACCACATTAGCAATGTATAGAGTGTATTTCTGATTAGTTTAAAGTTATCTTCATTGAAAAAAATAGTGCTTTTCTTTCAAAAATAAGGAAATTTCTAAGTGACCCCAAACTTTTGAATAGTAGTGTATATGTACATATGTATACTAGCTGTTCTTCTTTTTTTCTTGCCTTCTGATTGTTGCTCTGAGTGTTGCTATCCCTGTGCTGTTGCAATCCTGGAATTTCCCCATTGTGGGACTAATAAAGGCTTATCTTATCTTATGTGCCTACCCTCTATTGTCAGAAACTGGAAGAAACCTGGAGAACCTCCTTTCCAGGAATGGATGACGGAGCAAAGCAAAGTAGCTGCATGTGAGAGGATGTGGTACAGACTGCAGGACAGGACTGAAAAATATCTCCAAAAATGGGACATGGACCTTGAAGCTATTTCTAAACCTGTGTTTAAAAAAAAGTATGTGGTTTTGCATTAACAGAGATGTGATTTTTTTTTTTTTAAATCTTGTTTACTTATTCATTTTTTTTATTTTTTCATTACTTTTATACTTGAGAGATGGCCACTTTGAGAAACAGATTGATCCCTCTGTTGGGGTTAGGATGGGGGGATGTGATGTGAAATTGTAAAGGAATTTAAAATACATATGCTACTTGCTTGCAATTTAAAAAAAAATGAATAAAAAATGCAAGTCATAAAAAATAGTCAGAAGCAGGTGGTAATCAGCTGGTACTTGTACAGTGACTGAAAAGCAGCAAGGTGCAGATGTAAAACATTTTCAGAGGATAAATGATATTTAAAGTGTAATCATAAGATCACTAGAAAATAAAGTAATAAAATAATGACAAGGCACTTGTGCAATTCTGCTACTGTACAAATCTTTGAATTTAAGTTCAGCCCACTGTTAGTCATGGTAACTTGATTGGTGTTATTTTTTTGTTTCTTTCATGAATCCCTTTCCAAATTGCTGCCATATTGTCTGCTGATGTCTGTAATCATTCTCTTTTTCACATAAATGCTGAATTCAGTGCATCACCATGACACCCCTGCAGTCCACATTTCTCTGTTAAATGGTAATGATGGCGGCGCGCATGGGCGCTGCGGCCCCTCTAGGCATCAGTGAGTGTGAGAGTTTTGAGTGTTTTAATCATCCCAGACATACATTCTGTAAAATTTACAACCGTGAGACCTTATTAAACATCAAGGTATTGCACGCTGTAAGAATTGCGGTGCTCGGATGTGACTTGGACCTTCTATGCCAGCATGGAATACTATCGGAGGTTTCGCTGGCATCTACCCGGGAGAGGAGGAAGCGTAAGTGGCGTAAAGGCAAACAAAGGAGAGGAAAGAGAACCGGAATTCATGCTAGGCTAAAGGCTAACCCCCCCAGACCAGCAGTACCGTCGCTCCTACTTTCCAATGTTTGCTCCCTCGACAGTAAGCTGGATGAGCTACGTCTGCCGAGAGAAACCCGGAGAGAGTGGAGGGACTGTTGTGTGTTTGCATTCACGGAGACATGGCTCCACGACAACATCCCTGACGCGGCCATTCTGGGCGGACAGGGAGGCTGCTAGCTCCGGTAAGAGCCGGGGGGAGGGGGGGGGGGAGCTATGTATCTATATTAACAAGAACTGGTGCGTTAACTCCACGTTAGTAACTAAACACTGCTCTCTGTTGGCGGAGTTCCTTATCGTGAATTGTCAGCCATTCTACCTGCCGAGGGAATTCACCAACGTGTTTGTAGCGGCTGTTTACATAGCTCCTAGAGCTAATGCTAAAGCTAATGGTAACGAGGCACTCGGAGAGCTGCACAACGCTATCAGTGAATTTGACAGTTTTGTGGTGGTTGCGGGGGATTTTAATCACACCAGTTTAAAGACTGTGCTCCCCAAGTTCGAACAATGTGTGGACTTTAAGACCAGAGGAGAGAATATGTTGGACTTGGTGTCCACAAACTTCCCAGATGCATAAAAGGCAACATCTCACCCCCACCTCGGCCATTCTGACCACCTATCCGTGGTACTGGTGCCTTCCTACAAACCTTTACTGAAGCACAGCAGGCCAGTAGAGAAACAAATCAGGATTTGGACAGAGGGTGCAGCCTCGGCACGTCAGGACTGTTTTCTGCACCCAGACTGGGAGGTCTTCAAAATAGCAGCCTCCCAGGGAGACAGGACAAATGTGGAGGAGTACGCTGAAACGGTCACCAGCTACATCGCGAAGTGCACAGAAGATGTCACTATCGTGAAGACTTTCACTGCACAGGGCAACTATAAACCCTGGATGACGGCAGAGGTGCGTTCGCTGCTCACAGCCAGAGATGCAGCCTTCAGAGCGAAGGACAGGATCGCCCTCCGCTCAGCCAGGTCTGCACTCTCAAAGGGAATTAAGATGGCGAAACGCACCTATGCGGAGAAAATACAGGGACACCTCTGTGACACAAGGAACACCAAAGGGATGTGGCAGGGAGTTTGGGCGCTGACGGATTACAAGTCTAGGCAGGGGGTCAATGATGATGACGCTTCACTTCCAGACAGGCTCAACAACTTCTTTGCACGTTTTGAAGCATCAAACCTGGCAATCAGAGGGAGGGCTGGCCCATCTCCACCATCTGTGGGGCCAGCTATCATCATCAACGCAACGGACACACGGAGAACCCTAATCAGGGTCAACCTACATAAAGCTGCAGGTCCAGACAACATCCCGGGACGTGTGCTCCGAATCTGCGCCAGCGAGTTGGCAGATGTCCTGACTGACATTTATAACATCTCCCTGAGTCAGGCCATCATTCTCAGATGCTTTAAGACCTCTACCATAGTACCGGTGGCAAAGAAACCAGTTGTGTCCTGTCTGAATGACTATCGTCCTGTTGCACTGACACCAATTGTGATGGAAGTGTTTTGAACAGCTTGTCAAACCACACATCACAGCCTGCCTCCCTGCATCACATGACCATCCAGTTTGCATATTGTTCAAACTGCTCCACGGAGGATGCTATAGTCTCCACCCTGCACTCTGTCATCACCCACCTGGATCAGAAAGACACCTACGCCAGACTCCTGTACATTGATTTCAGTTCAGCATTCAACAGCATTATTCCCCAGAGACTGATGGAGAAATTACTCCTTCTCGGTCTGAACACCGCCACATGTCTCTGGATCCTGGACTTCCTGACCGAGAGACCTCAGTGTGTCCGTGTTGGAAACAACATCTCCAACTCTATCACGCTGAGCACCGGATCCTCTCAAGGCTGCGTACTCAGTCCACTGTTGTTTACACTTCTATCACATGACTGTGTATCCAGACACAAGGGGAACCAGATTATTAAGTTTGCAGACGACACCACAGTGGTGGGACTTATTCAGAGGGATGAGGAATCACTGTATAGGGAAGAAGTTAAGAGACCTGGAGGGCTGGTACAGGGAGAACAATCTGGTGCTCAATGTGGACAAAATGAAGGAGAAGATTATCGACTTCTGGCGGTCACAGCATGAACACGTGCCTCTCAGCATCAGTGGTTGTTTGGTGGAGAGAGTGGAGAACATCAAGTTCCTCGGAGTGCAGATCTCGCAGGATCTGACCTGGAGCCAAGAATTCCTTGGGGATCAGGAAGCGGGCCCAGCAGAGACTGCACTTCTTGCGGAAACTCAAACAGGTCTCTCTCCCCATCTGCATCCTCAGGACCTTCTACAGAGGTGTGATGGAGAGTGTTCTGACGTACTGCATTGCATCATGGTACTCCAGCTGCAGTATGTCAGACAAAAAAGCCCTGCAGAGGATAGTTAAGGGAGCTGAGAGGGTAATTGGAGTTTCCCTCCCCTCTGTCCAAGAACTTTTTCTGAACCATTGTAGGATCAGGGCACTGAACATTGTCAAGGATCACTCTCACCCTCTGCATAAACACTTTGAACTGCTGCCATCTGGCAAATGATTCCGGAGCATCAGAGGCACAACCACCAGACTGATTAACAGCTTCCTTCCACAAGCTGTTAGGATGCTGAACAGTTGATGTGGAATCTTTCATACATACTACTGCACCTTATGGACATTATGTATATTATATGTATATAGTTCTAGTTAGTTTCAAGTATGCCTCAGGGATGTGTAAATGGCTGTGGTGGGGTGGGGGGGTGAGGGTATGTGTGAGTGTGTCTTAAATTATGTTCTTTTTACTTATATGGATGCCTAGAGAAACGTAATTTCGTCTTGCCTGCACTACAGTTGTATGTACAGCAACATGGCAATAAAGGTTGATTTGATTTGATTTTGAGATGTGGACTCCCAGAAACTGATCAAGCTCTTGAACCCTTGTGATACTCCTGACATTTTGTGCAGTTTTTTTTTTTTTTTTTTTTTTTTTCCCAAGCCATTTTGGCTGTGTTGAATGAATACACAGGGTTACAAAAATAATTTTTTTGTAAGTTGTCTGTGTTTTTTTTCAACTGATTTAAGACAATTTTTCACTGCTGAATCCGAAAATGACATCCGTTTGTCTCGATCAGGTGCTGAGTAAAAACCTGTACTTACTTAATACTGTGCATGTACTTACCTTTATATAAAGGCAAGTACATGTAAACTGATTGCTACATCATCATTGTTCAAAATTCAGAGAATTTGAAGACATAAAAAAGAATTTTGCATCATGTAAAGCGAAAATTCCCGTACATGTAAACAAAAATATATAAAACAACATGTGACCATAATTCAAAAAGTTGACCTGATTGAGCAAAACCAATGTGATTTTTGGATTCAGCACATCAAAATTGTCCTAAATCAGCTAAAAAAAAAATTTGGACAATAAATTTGGTGTTGACCAAATTTATTATAGTTTATATTTATACAAATTTATTATAATTATATGGAGTGGTCTTTTGGAGTGGTCTTTTGGAGTGGTCTGCTGGGGCAGTGGCATTACGGCAGCCGATAGGAAGAGACTGAACAAACTGATCAAGAAAGCTAGCTCTGTCCTGGGGCAGCGCCTTGACCCAGTGGAGGAGATAGGAGAGAGAAGGATGGTGGCTAAACTGTCATCTCTGCTGGAGGCCGAGTTCCACCCTATGCAGGACATACTGAATGCACTGAGAAGCTCATTTAGCAGCAGACTACATCATCCTGGGTGCACAGCCGAGAGGTTTCACAGGTCCTTCCTACCAACGGCTGTCAGACTGTACAACCTAAGCAGGGCTGCTCGCAGAGATAGCAAAAAGACGTGACAACCTAATAGTTTTTGAATGCAAAAGACGCAATAGACTTACACAATGGTCCCCTCCGGCATGCAACTAGGAAAATACCGGTCGCTATGGAGGGTGAGAATATGTATGGGTACATAATCATACCATGTAGGATAACTAAGTAGACGGTTGTGCTGTTTCATCCCATCTAGCAACAGTGCTCTGCACTGTGTGTGTTTATATACTCATATATTTATTCCATCCAGCTACAATGTTCCGCACTGTGTGTCTATATGTATATATACGTATATACTGTATATATATATATATTAATATGTAGATATGTATACTAGCTTCTCTTGTTTTTTCTTGCCTTCTGATTGTTGCTCTGAGTGTTGCTATCCCTGTGCTGTTGCAATCCTGGAATTTCCCCATTGTGGGACTAATAAAGGCTTATCTTATCTTATCTTATATTGTTATATTTATTATTTAATATAGCTCAAACTTGCCAGAGGATAATCATTTTTTTTTTTAAATTTAGGAATGTGGTATCTGTTGTGTATGTTGTGAGTCAGCTATAATAATAATATAATGTTCGGCTTTTATTTGTGAAGCACGGGTGGTGGCTCCACCTTCCAGTTCCGCCACCACTCGTAGCTATCAGAGGGCAGCGGGCAGAAGGGGCGTTGTAATGAACGCCCTTCCAGGGCGAAAGCAAACTCAGACGCTTGACTGTAGTGAGGACATTTATTAACAGAAAAAACATAATAGTCCAAAAATAACTAGACAGATACAAAAAGGCAACAGAAAAAACTTATGATGAGCATCTCCAGGAGGAAAATCCCTGGAGAAATGGAGGGGGAGACTGTCCAGGGAACAGAAGAACAGTCCAAACACAATTGTGGCTGCCACACTGAAGGAGAGCACAGCAGTCTAATAAATAGTGGGGGAAACTAACGAGCAACAGGTGCAAGTGGCAGGTGACCTAATTACCAACTGACTGCAGCTGAGAGGACCTGAGGCGTAGCAATCAGCTGGAGGGTGTGTCTGGGAAATGAGAGAAGTGCTCTGCCATAGGGCCTTTTCCACTAGCCTCGCTTAGCCCTACACCACACCACTCAGCCCGCGTTTGAGCATTTTCCGTTAGCCCCAGTACCAGTTAGCAGGCGCTATTTTAGTACCTGATCCAGGGCAGGGTCTAACCAAGCTGAGTAGGGCTGAGTATGGCTGTGATGTGACTTTAACAGACTGGTCGCCGCTGATTGGTCAGGTCGTAACGTTACGAAAGCGACTTTTTCTGCTGAATCTACTACACCACCGCCATTTGTAGTTGTTCAGCCAGTGAATACAGTGCGCCCCTTTAATACAGTATTTTCACACTCTGAAGATGTCTTCTCGTAAGGCTATCCCCCTTGTCAAACGAGGAGGTGCACAATTTTCTTTCTATATTAGCCGACGATCGCATCCGGCACGAGTTGGACGGATCTACTCGAAATGAAAAAATATACCAGCAGGTGTCCGAGCAGATGGGTTCCCAAGGGCACATCCGTACTGCCAAACAGTGTCGGGAGAAGCTGAAAAAGGTGAAAAGCGATTACCGAGCAGTGAAGGACCACAATGCTCGAAGTGGAGCGGTTTGGAAGGAGTGGAAGTGGTTCGCTGAGAGACATTGGGTTCGACATGGCCTTGGAAACCGTGGATGGTGAGTGTTGTTTTGATATTGCGCGTCTTTTTGCCAATTTATCCTTTCTGTGCCAAGCTCACTGTTTTTAAGAAATAGGAAGGTTGTTAGATTGTGGGTAATGGTTGTTACTGAGGCTTGCCTATTGTTTTGCAGCCAACTGCAGATTCACGCTTGCTTTGTGTTAAGTATTAGCGTGAACAAAACACTGAATTACACTTATTGTATTCCGGTTAAAAACTTTAGAGTGTTGTGTACATGTTGCACTTTGGTGTTAAGTTTTTTTTTTTGTAACTTAAGATTTTTATTCATTTTTCATTATATATATTGCATTCAGATCACAGTCTACATTTAAAAAAAACAAAGGGGCTAGAGTAAAAAAGAAAAAGGAGAAAAAAAAAAAAAGGGGGGGGGGACAAATGTTGGAGCATCAAGTTTTTAGTTTCCATCTCTTAATTCTTCTGGTTTTTCCAGCGTCTTTGGTTATTCTTTCAATATCTGTCTCGTTGTTGCACTTTGTAGTGTGTCCATTTCCGCCATTTTTTTTTCCCATAGTCCTTCTTGCATTCTTTGTCGATATGTTAGTTTTTCCATCATACGTATGTCCTCAATAATGTCAGTCCATTGCTCTTGGTCAGGAAGAACTTCTGATCGCCATTTTTTTGTGATTGTTTTTTTACATGCAATCAACAAGATTTTAACTAGATATCTGTCCTCAGCCTGTATAACATTGTCTCTTTTAAGATCACATAGGTACATCAAGTTACAGTTCATTGGTATATTATATCCTAATATCCTCTGTATTGTCACATGTATAGATTTCCAGAATGATGAGATTTTGCAGCATTTCCAAAACATATGCGAGTGGTCTGCATTTTGAGCCCCACATCCCCTCCAGCATATAGATTGGGTATTTGTATACTTTCCTTGAATCTGTGGTGTAATGAAAAAGCGAATCAGGTTTTTCCATCCAAATTCCCTCCATGTTCTTGAATTTGTTGACGTGTGTTGTGTTTTCCATATTTCCTGCCAGCTTTCTTCTGTTATGTTTAAATTGAGCTCTTTCTCCCATTTCTCCTTTATATGGTTACTTGAATGATTGTTTGCCATAAGTTTCTGATATAGCTTTGAAATAATTCTTGTTTTATTTCCTGTATATGAGCTTAAAATGAATTGTATAATCTCGCTCACATCTGTTTGGAGGTTATGCCTAATCTTCTTCATATAATAGTCTCTCATCTGCAGATATCTGAAGAATTCCGATCTTTCTAGTTTAAATTTTCTCCTGATGTTTACAAAGCTCCCGAGATCTTTTTTTCCGATATTGCCCCATGCTGTGATTCCCTTGTTCACCAGATTTTTGTATCCCCTATCTTGTTTTGCCGGTTCAAACTGACTGTCAAATGCTACCCATTTCAATAGTTTTATGTCTTCCTTTATATTATACTTTTGTACTATTTTATACCACAGTTCTAAAGTAAATTTAGTGATTGGGTCTATTTGTTTGATTTGCTTATATGCATCTTTATCTCCTATTATGCTTTGTACTGGGAGTCCCTCAATTTCCTTTTCCATTTCTTTCCATTTTGCCTCATATCCCTTGTCGCACCAACATATGATATATCTTATTTGTGCTGAGTAGTAATATTCCTTTAGACTCGGTAGGCCCATGCCTCCTTTCTCTTTTGGTAACTGGAGAGTTTTATATTTCACTCTTGGTTTTTTACCTCCCCAAACAAATCTCGATATCATCCTGTCCCACTTTGAGAATTGGGCATCTGGAATCTCTGTTGGTATAGCCTGGAAGAGGTAAAGTAATCTAGGTTGTATGCTGATTTTGACTGTCTCAATTTTTGAATTCAGATCCATATTTAAGATTGACCATCTATCAATATCTTTTTTTATTTCTTGTTCCAACCTATCATAGTTTGCTTTATAGATTTTGCTTAGATCTTTAGGTATGTTCACTCCAAGGTATTTTATTTCTTTTTGTTTCCAGTTTAGTTTGATCTTATCAGTTATCTGGTTTAGAGGGTTATAGTGGAATGTCAGTATTTGTGTTTTTGTTATGTTTATCTTGTATCTGATAATTTTCAAAATTTTCTATCAAGTTCAATCATTTCCATTATTGATTCATCTGGTTGTTCAAGGTAAAATATAATATCGTCTGCAAATAGCCCAATCTTGTGTTCCGCCCCCTTTATAGTTACACACTCTTTTAATTTCTTATTTTGTCGTATCGCCTTGAGCCAGTGGCTCTATGAAACAGAGCAAAACAAGGTGGGCGATAAGCAGCATCCCCTGCCTAGTTGATCTTTGTATATTTACTTTGTCTGTTAAGCTACAGTTTATCCTTGATCTTTGCCACAGGTTCTTGATACAGTGTCCCTTATGCATTGTATCTGATTTTTCGTTAAATCCAAAGCGTTTCCAGCACACTATATAGGAATTTCAGTTAACCCTGTCAAATGCTTTTTTCTGCGTCTAAACTCATTATTACTGCGCTTTTCTTTTCTTTATGTATTTGATTAATTATAGGTATTGTTCCTCCCTGATATTGTCATGTGTTTGGCGTCCCTCTAATGAAAACAGTTTGATCTCCTTCTATCAATTCCGTCAAGAATGTCTTTATTCGTTTACATATAATTGTTGTATATATTTTATAATCCACATTTAATAAAGAGATTGGCCTAGTTTCCGCTTGTTCTCTATCTTTCCCTGCATTTAAATGACTGAAATAATGGCTTCGTCCATGATGGAGGTATTTTGTTGTTGTTCAGACCCAATTAAATGACTTTAGAAGCTGTGGCGTGGTTTCTTCTATAAACAGTTATAAAACTCAGATGGGTATCCACTACTACCTGGTTGATTTACCATTTTTAAGTGAACTTACTCACATCTCTAATCTCTTGTGTTGTTAATTTCTGCTGTTAGCTTTTCATTTTGTTGATTTCCCTATTGATGGCAAGTCCCAATGTGCATAGAACTTTTTTAATATCTTTAGTATTTGTTTCTTCAGGTTGGCGAGTATAGTTCTTGGTAGAAAGTATGGAATATTCTTCTTCGATGTTATTCGGGTTAACTGTGGTTTTATTTGTGGTGGGGTCTTTAATCTTATATACATTATTCATTGTTTGTTGTTTTCTTAACGTTTTGCAGCAGTTTTGTGCTTTTGGTCCAGTTTCATAATATTTTTGCTTTAGATATCTATTTTCCCTTTCAATTTCATCCATTTGTGTTTTCTTTTATCTTTATTTTTTCTTCTTTAATGTCTTGATATATTTTTTGGGTCATTTGTGCTTTGATGTTTATGTTCTAATTCCTCCAGTCTCTCACATCTTGTTCATACCTTCCAGTTTAGTCCCTTATTTGCTTTTCCCTGTTTCAACAATTAATTTACCTCTTAACACGGCTTTTAGTGCATCCCATAGTATTGTTGGGTCCACTTCTTCATTGTCATTCTCTTGGATATATTCATTTATGTTTACTTTTATTCTTTCTTTTCATTTTTATCATCATTTAAACAGTCCTACATTAAGTTTCCATGTTGTTTGTCGTTTTCTATTGTTTAAATTTATTTCCATGTATATAGGATTATGATCTGATATGTCTTTCTTGCCCCCTCCAATCCAACAATTTCTCACCCTGTGTCTGTATCTTCATTCATAAGGAAGTAATCATATTCTAGAGTGTACTTTATGGACTGCTGAATAATGTGTATAGTCTTTTTCGAGTGGGTGCAGGTCCCCTCCAAATGTCTACCATACCCATTTCTGCCAGTGAGGTTCTTATGAATTTTGTTACACTGTTTTTTTGTCTTTCTTAACACTTGTAGTATCATTTCATGATCCATGACAGCATTTAAGTCTCCTCCACAAATTAGGACTCCTTCACTGTGTGTTGCTATGAGATCAAACAGATGTTGAAAAAAACCCTTGTCACTTTCTGGTGGGGCATAGATGCTCACTAATGTGATCTGCATTCCATCTATGCTACCCTTTATTATTACATACCTGCCTTCTTTATCCTGGATTTCCTGTTCACATTCAAATTGTATTTTATTTGAGATTAGTATCATAACCCCCCTTTTAGTTCCTCCCTTAAATGAACTGTAGTAGGAGTTCTTATAGCCAAATCTCTTTAGTTTCACATGTTCTGTCTTGCTCAAATGTGTCTCTTGCATAAATATAATTTCGGCTTTTTCTTTCTTGAATTTTCTTATTATTCTTTCCCTTTTAACAGGTGAGTTCAGACCATTCACGTTTAGTGTTATTATCTTAAGATTTTTACCCATAATCATGTTTTTCCATTTTTTTAACTTGTGCTCCTAGCCCCTTTAACAACAAAAATAACACATATTTATATAAAACACATTAAAAAATCTGACCTCCGTACTTTGGGCCTTTTCTCTGCCACTGGTCCCTGTTGGTGGGTGAGTGGAATTGTCCCTCACCGAGTGTAGGGCCCTCCCTAGACCTGTATTTACTATCCAAGAAATAGTCATTAGTCTAGAAATGTCCAACTAATATCACTTAAACCTCTCCTAGCCGTCTGTTTCTCTTTTACTTGTCTTCTTGGCCTTCATTTTCTTCTGTGTCTTTCGTAATCTTTGTTATAATCCTAGGCTTTCAGTTGAAAGCCTCTGTAGTCATTCCTGGGCCGCCTGCGCACGTCTCCCCCCGTCTTTTGCCGTTCACTCGCCTCCCACTCCGGCTGTCGTGATGCGTTCAGGGCCTCCGCTGCTCTCTACCGTTTCCTCCGGCACGTACACCTCAAGGCCCCCGCTCCATCATGTCCATGCGCTGCCTCTCTGGCTGTGTTGTAGGTTCTTACGACGTTCTCCCAATGAATCCTCATCTTCCGCTTAGCGGCGTTTGGAATCTAATTTTTTTTTCTCTTTCAGCGTTTTTTTAATGTTGGCTTATTTCTTCCGCTGCTGCCAATTTCCGCCGGGGTAAGTCCTTGATCAAAGAATATCTGCTTGTCGCGATTGTATCTTTTTTTTCACGCTCGTGTCAGGATTCTTTCTTTTACATCATATTTCAGAAAGTTTACCACAACTGACATGGGTGTAAGAGCGTGGGTTCGGGTTCTGTGCGAGGCTCTGTGCGCTCGTTGAATCTGCAGATCCCGCTTCGCTGGGCAGTTCCAGCTCTTTTTTTAAGAACTGATCATGTATTTCGTCATCGAGTTGCCCTTCAATGCCCCTCCGGGATCCTCCGAAGATGCGTATATTTCCCCGTCTGGACCTGCTCTCCAAGTCGGTTTCTTTCTCCTGCATCCTCTGATTTGTGCCGTCAGGGTCTGCAGCTGTTCGCTTGCCTCCGCTATTCAATCTTCCAGCTCTGGATATTCGGGCCTGCGCTTCTGTCCATACACGCCCGCTGGGAGCGCAGCTCCTCCATGTTTCTGCTAGCTTGCGCTCCATTTCTCTTCGGCAAGAGGCCCATAATTTCTTCTTAATCTATTTTTTCAGCTCCTCCTTAAGAGCCGCTAAATCTGTTGTAGCTTGCCGTTTGAAGTCTCTCAACTCTTTACCAAACTGGCGATGCCAGTGTTCATGGTATCGAGTGTGTCTTCCATTTTCTCTGCTGCGGTCACCTCGTTTTTTTTGGGGCCCCGTGTTTAGCGGTTTCTCCTGCGTTGTTGAAGAGGAATTCTTAATTTTACTCTGCTTTTGTCCTTGTGCCCGGCTCCTTCGTGTTTTCATCCCTTAGTTTATTGATCCGCTTATGTCGAGTTGGCCATTTACCGATGATTTTTAATCCGGCTAGGGAGAGCTCTCTGTTTAAGCGTTATGTCTCTCCGCCATCTTCCCGGAAGTCATCTCTGGTGTTAGTTTTAAATTGCGTGCATTTTTCTTTCTAGAATCGCAGTCATATCACAGGGGTCCCACCTCAGTGGACATGGACACACCGGACTCTCTTGCGTCTGCCTCTGCCTCTGCGTCTGCCGGAGCGCCAGCTGAATCGACTCCGATGTCAGCCACATCACCAGCTCGGTAAGGCGCAATAACCACGATTTTTTTTTTTGTTGTTGAAAACAGGTCCAGCGGAAACCAGGGTCATAAAGCCATCCATCATCCTCCATCTTTCTACCGCTTAATCCTTTACGGGTCGCGGGGGGGGCTGGAGCTAACAAGTTATGTACCAAATTGATTAATGCAATTTCCTGTAGCTGCATATTAATTAATTGAAAATGTCTTTTTAAATGTACAAAAAGGTTATTCTTTGGTCTTCACTTAATCGGTGTTCGACAACCCGGTCCCATTTTTAGGCATGGCGATTGAAGTGCTGTTGTAACTCCTGTTTTAGAAAAACAAATAAAGCTCATGAACTGCCGTTGAAATCAACATGCTTCATTGAAATGCTTTGTGTCAGCTGACTGTATTAACCCATTCAGATTTCTGCGGCCACACTACAAGCAACTATTTTAAACATTACCCATCCATCCATCCATATTCTTAATCTTAATCCTTTTTAGTTTTGCAGGGGGGCTGCAGCCGAAGACAGCACCCTGCGTGTTGCAAAATCCGCTCTACTGAGGGGCAGCAACATGACAGTTCAGCTTATATACAGCAATGAAGCATAATATAATAGTGACATTCCACCACAGACTTTCACCAGTGTAATTCCATAATATATGTAGTGATCCAGCTTTAACCTCTTGCACTCCGGGCAATTTTCCTAATAATGCCAAAAAATAACGTTCCCAAAGTAAATCGAAAGCTGTTCTTCAACCTTTTGCAGCATCTTCATGGGGTTGGTCTCATTTAAAAGAAAACACTTTGAATTTTTTGACAAAAAAAAACATAATCTCTCTACGTGCTCCGGCCACTGAGTTACAGTCATTTAAACATACTGAACTTGAAGAAAATAACTTTGGCCACGGTGTTTTTTTGGATACAAATGCTTGCAAATAACACACAGCTGTCCGATCCGGCTGGAAAATGCAACAGAAATGTAGAACCAAGTGTTATCCAGCTGAGGTCCAAATTTGGTAACAATACCACAAAAAGTGAATATTTTACACAGCTTTGTTCTCAGGCTGTTCCCAGGCGTTTTGGAACTGTGCCAAATTGTGTCAAATGGCACAGTTTGGAAAAACGTCTGTAACTTCTGAATAATTCAATATAGAAGCTTCATTTTAGGCTCTAATGAAAGGTCACACTCAGGGCTGTCTATGTGTGTGTGTGGGGGGGGGTTGTCCCCCCCCCCCCGCTCGCTACAGAGGATGGACTTCGGCCATCGCTACACAACGGATTAGCCTCATGTGGTGATGTGGGACAGCAGCAAAAATCACCGCGGCTCCCACCCCCCTCGCTACAGAAGAATAGCGGGAGTGGGGGGGGGGGGTGTTCACAGCCTGTATGCGGTGAGCAACCCCTTGTACCACGGCGCACGAACTTCAGACTTCGTGTGCCGCACAGCTGTAATTTACCGATCGGTCAAAAGTCATTTTGGATTACAATTTTCAGGGATAAAAAATAATTTAGCTTATAACACCTTACCTCTTCACAGCAGCAGTGTCCTGGCCAACTTCTCTTCCTCACTGTCAGACGAACGCGACGCTGGTCCGCTCTGGTTCTGGTCTCGCAACCCGATCAAAACATAATTCCATTATTGCGGTTTTGTGCTTCCATGATTGCGGTTTTTGGCGAACGATTTTTCAAAACAAATAACAGTAGTAATTAAAAAAGGACTGGCGAAGGTGTGTGTGTCACTCAGCCTTCGTCGTCAGCCTCCGTCGGTCTATGATGACCATGGAAGAAATCATAACGTCTACCCTGCTGGAACCAATACAAAATAAGCACCGCCTGTGGCCGAACATGCCGATCCACGAATGGCACTCCCTGTCACACAGGTTGCATTTGTGGATGGTCTCCATGCTGCTGGGTCTGTGGGGCTCTTCCTGCGTTCTTTTTTGATCCACTCCAGCAGCCAGTCTTCACCCAGTCTTAAAAAAAAACAGCTCGCGAACTTCTCTGCTTCAATTGGCTCACTGCATTCAAAGCGTTGGGAGGCGGGTCCTCCTTCCTAGGTTTTCATTCATTGGTTCTTCAAGGTTTCAGAAACCCAATTCAAAGCTCTTATTAGTCGAATGAGAGGTCAATCAGATGAACTAATCTGTTTGCGGCTGTGTCTGCAGCTTTTTTTTCAGTGGCGCTTGGACGCCAACACCAACTACATCACCACCATCAGGACCATGCGTCCTAGGGCGCACGAGGACGCACGAGTGCACCCTCCTGCGCCCTAGGACGCAGAGACTTGCCCGCCTGCGGTACAATGGAGTGCAAGAGGTTAATAACCATGCCTTTCTGTCTTTCAATGTAGCCAAGAGAAAAAGGAACAACTCCATCGCTGACCTTACATCAGCGATGGTCAACATGAATGACGAGGAGATGCGGCTCTTGGAACGGCAACATGACCAGCGGCAAGAACACCATCAGGAGTACATGCAGCATTTGCTACAGGTGGCTGCAGATGTGCGGGCAGATGCGCGTGAAGCCCTGGAGCAGGACGCTGTGTTACGAAGGGAAGAGCTCGCAGAGATGTCATCATTCAACAGAGATTTCCTGACCCTATTTGGCAGGCTTGTGGACGCATTTAGCAGTCGGCGTGTCTAACCATGTCTCCCCACGCCCAGTCTGTTTTTTTGTTTGTAAATTTTGCTTCTGGAATAAAATTGTATTGTTTGCATCAAAAGTCTGGTTTATCTGTTATGACACCATGTTATGACATGAGAAAAACCAATAATTACATACACATTCCATTCTCTGTTCAGTCCACATGCTGCTGTTCATCAGGTCAGGTGTATAGCCTTCTAATGATCATTTACTTTTTAACAACACAACGAAACATAATGTCTTGGTAAGTTTGTTTTTTTTTATTTTAAACAAATTTGCAATGCTGAATCCATTTCTCTCGAACGGGTACATTTTTTAGGTTATAAGCAGTTGTACAGGTGTACTTTAACTTGTACAGTAGACACTGATAAAGGTAAGTACATGTAAATTGAATGTTGCATCACCAGTCAAAATTTAATAAATTAAGAAGGAATCTAGCAAAAATTTGGCACTACTGACAGTAGACAAATCAGACGAGACACAACTGTGTTTTTGTGGCACACAACTGTTGTTACCAACAAGATGTGCAAAATTTATATTCCCTTTTCCCAAAAATTAAAAATCAATTTGTAAGTAAAAGTGAGAGACCTTTACATGGGAATATGACATGTATTAGCACATGATTTATAGTTCAATTTGCATTTCCACCTAAGCAAAAGTGGCTTGTCGAGCTGGATTTTTGTGAAGATGGCCTGTGCGGTGTTTCTGCATGTAATTACATACCTGTCAAGTGATACGGTTTCGCTGTATTTTAATACGAGGAAAATGCAATTTTAGCAAATACGGGCGTATTGCCATTTCTGTACCCCAAAAAGAAAAATATACTGGAAAAAAAAATTATTGAGAGTGTGGAGGAACACGTCGTGTGTGTGACCCCCACAGAGTACGGGGCTGGCAGAGCGCTCAGCGTGAGCAATTATCACAACAGTGAGAAGTGTGGACTGATCATTATGCTGATGGCCTCGCATCTTCTGTTGTCCTGCGGCTCCGGAACAGAGAGGAATCGCTGGATGGATAAAGGCTTCTCCAGAGGGCCCTACACACTCCTTCTGTGTTCCATGTAGGAAGAGCATAAAAGTGACTGCACTGGGGATTTTCGACCTGAAGTCGCACTTCGCTACACAGGGCCACAAAAACTGTGTAGCCAAATCGAAAACGTATCGATCGATGGATGAACATTTTCAGCCAGTGAGAGAACCGACGCCTTCCAAATCCAATGCATCACTAGCAGAAGTGATGGTTTGTCATTTTGTGGCAGAGCACAATCTACCCCCATTGGTGGCAGATCACTTCTGATCTGCCACCTGATCTGATCTGCCACTTCAGAAATGCTAGAGTCAGCAAAGGCTGCTGCTTGGAACTATAACAAGCAGCATCAGTGAACATTTTCTTGTTTCAAGTTCATCCAAGTGCATTAGTGTAACAAAGCTGACAATTAAAAACTCTTTAATTCCAAGTGTATATACAGTATCTAGCTGACAGTTAAGAACTATATTCAGAATAATTCTTATTGTGTACTTTCAAATTAAGCAATCTACCTTGTGCTAATGTAAATTTGAAAAATATTTTTATTTATTTTTATTTATTATTAATATCATTTATTTTTTATTTATTTATTTTTTATTTTATTTATTTTTTTGTGCTACTTGGCTTATTATTTTCACATTACCAAAAAGTTATGGCTCAAGATTGTGTCCATATAAGTGTACATTTGAATAAATATGTTTGAATAGTTCATGTTGCAGTTGCTGTTTGTTTAGTTTTTTTTTTCCTTCAGTTTTCTTTCATCTGCCGATAAATACAGTTTTTAAGTACTCAGTACAGGTGTGAAAGCCCCCCCAATAAGGGAGGCATGAGGTATGCCTTGACAGGCATGTAATTACCCGTACCTTAACAGATAAGCGTTATGAACAACAGAGGACAGGTAGATGGAACATGCACAACATTTTATTTACAAAAAACATTTTTGAAATACTGTATGTATGCACATAAATGTGGACAAAATTACATTTCTACCTATTGCTAGACAAGTACTGCATCACAGCATCTCGTATATCGGCACCCTGCTCCTCTGCTCCCTGTGCCGCTGCCACCACTGGTTCATCTACTGCATCATCCAATGTAGTGTCAAACGTCTCTCCATGACTCTCACACAGATTATGCAGAGCACAACAAGTCAGCACCATAGATTTCACCAGTTTCATGTCACAGTCATTCCTCTATCCTTCCTCCTTCCTTTTCTCCTCGTCATCAGCCATTTTCTTTGTTGTGGAGGATTCGGTCACGTGTTTCACGTCACGAGAGTGTGGCGCCGCCTCGCTGTTCAAGAAATCCCACCCACCGCAGGTGTGCCAGCAGGTGTGCCAGCAGTAATGTCGAAAAGCAACCGAGGCAGAACCGAATCGAAGTGAGTCGAGTCGGGTTTTCTAATCGGGGCTAATGGAAAAGCGCCTAAACAGAAAAGTCAACCAATGGCCATGTAGGGGCTCCGTATTGACTACCCTCATCAAGGAGGTTTTAATATTTTTCTAACACAGATGAAACTCCTGACTCTTGTGCAGTCCACCATGCAGGCTTTGGGTCATGTATTTTGCGTCATGTTTTGATGGACAGGAATCACAGTGATGCAGTATACACTACAATATGTTAAGTACTGTATGTGTGAAAAAGAAATAGCAGTGTTTGAAAACCGAGGCTAGGATAATAATGTCCCATTCATTTTGTGTGATTTTAACAGCTTAATCCATTTGTTGATTAAGCCTGAAAATAGTGGTGGTAGGACATTTTATCTCCAAGGTAGCTACTGTGTATTCCAAAAATAACCAATCAACAACAAAAAATTCTTGTAATCCTTTTCCATGTGGATGTGTTGAATCTGTCTCTACTGAGTTGTTGTGTATTGGTTTAAGGAAACCAATGAAGATAGTAGGCAGAGGGACCAGCAGAGAGCAGAACCTCCCAAACACACACAGGTGAGACAAAACTACAGTCCTATACAGCTCTCACCTTCTGTCAAGCTGCAGATATTTTTTTCTTTCTCTCTTCCCATTGTCATATCTTTTTAATCCATAATGGGCATATGTTCCTCCCAGGAAAGTGAAGAAGTAATCCAAAGGGAAGAGCAGAGAGCAGAGCCTTTCACATTAGCACAGGTGAACAGAAAATGCATTTTATCCAACTCTCTTCCTCTTTTCCTCCCTTGGATGTTAAACTGCAGCTACTATCTTTCTTAGCTCTTGTTTGTTTGTATCAGTCTTAGGAAAGTAATGATGGTAGCCAGACAGCAGAATCTCTCATCCTGGCACAGGGGAGACAAAACTACAGCATTGTACAGTATAATCTCCGTCACTCTCTATTACTCATTAATGAGTTGCTGATTTTTATCCTTCTCAGAAAAATGCTGAAGATACTATCCAAATGCTACAAGAGCAAAGAGCAGAATCTTCATCAGTGCTGCAGGTAAGGCAAACCATTTTTTATTTTTTTTAGTTATATGGAGTTGTCAGTGAACACATGCATTTTTTGCAGTTCATTGGAGTGCATATTTTCTGTCCATCCTGATTTTTTTGTTGTTGTTGTTTATGTGTAGTGGCTTTTGTTTATTTTAGATGTTTATACAGTTGACCAAAACTCAGTTATGAATAAAAGCAAGTGAAACCCAGTAAGTTTTAATACAGGCTTTCTTTTTCAATCATTTTAGGACAATATCCCTCAAGAAGTACATGACGTCGGCTCCCATGGGCTAACGGAAGAGCAAAGCATCATCTCGATTCTCTCCTTTGCACTCAGACAAAACACTACAGGTGTATTGATTGACGACCTGCTGAAACTGCTTCAGTTACATTCTGCTGGGAGTAGTGCAGTTCCAACAAGCAAGTATTTCTTTGAGAAACCACTAGCTGGCATTGCAGATCAGTATGAACGGCATCATTACTGCAGAGTTTGTAATAAGTACATTGGATCTTCAGTCTCAAGAAGAAACCCTTAAATGTCTGTCATGTTCCTCATCTACAACAGTCAAGGCCAGTTTGCAAGAAGGACATTTCTTTATTACAATTCCAATAAAAGATCAGCTGAAAGGTATTCTTGAGAACCAGGGTATGCATGATCTCTGTTTTCGTGCCAGTGGCAGTCGTGGGCATATTATCAAAGACATATGTGATGGTACTTTATGTCAGACTTTAAAATTAAACACTGAAGAGGATTTCTTGTCGCTTACATTCAATAGTGATGGTGTACCAGTCTTTCAGTCCTCTCAATTCAGTCTTTGGCCAATACTATGTTGTGTTAATGAGATACCCCCGATAGTTGTCAGGAGCCGAGCCGGCTTGGTTTTCCCCGACTCGGTCCTGACCCCTCTGTGGGTTTAGGTGCTGCTTTGTATGTATGTTTAGTATGTATTTCTGTGTGCTTCCTTACCCGTAGCCACTGCTTTCTGGCCGGCAGCTGTGAGTCAGTTCTCTTTGGCTTACTCTTGTGTGATTACTGGCTGACAGCTGCCAGTCCAACCATGACCCCTCACTCATTACCATCAGCTGTTCCCATTCCCGTATGCATCTCTCCGCTCCTCGCCCAGGTGCTGGCAATCTCACCATCACCAGCAGTGCATGTACTTAAGCAACCTTTTGTGAGTCACGCATTGCTGGGTCATTGAATGTATTGTCTATTGATGTACATAGTCGAGTGTGATCTGTGTGCCATGAAGTATTAGCCACTCCACTTTAGCCGTGGTTCTTCTGCGTTCATCGAGCAATGCCGGCTCTGGGGCGCAACTGTGGTTAACTGCTTCTCCTCATGCGTTCGCGGGGCAATGCCGGCCCTTGGACGCCCACTGTAAGTGTTCTTTGTATTTTTGTACATCTTCACCTTTTTTTGGAACTGTTTATCATCTGGTCAGTCACTGCAACAGATACTGGAGTCAGTTTGTCTTGGCCTGTCCTTGCCACTGATAATACCTCTATCTGCCAAGAATGTGTTGCCCCCGACAGACTGCTATGATGATGATGATGATGTCTTTACTTGAATAAATGTGTTGTGGTGTAACCCTACATGTAAATCCTCATCATTTTCACCCCTTGCCGGGCGCTTTTCCACAGTGCACGGGAGGGTTCATGACAGCTGTAGAGATAAATGTGTACTTTTATGTGCTTTATGGTTTGGATCCAAAAAGCCAGACGTGTGCTGCTTCTTTCAAACATTTGTTGAGGAGTGTGCCAATCTTTCTGAAGCTGGATTTGAGTGGCAACATCCTAAAGATCAGTCATTACAACACATTAAAGTGCACACCTTGTGCTGTGTGTGATGCAATAGTAAGGCCATTCCTACAGAATTGTAAGCAGTTAAATGGTGAATATGGCTGTGGAGTCTGCCTTCACCCTGTAATGCAAACAAAGAAAGGACAAGGAAACACAAGGGTTTATCCTTGTCCAGATGAAAAGCCAAGTGACAGAAACCATAAAACCACAGTAGAAATGGGAACGAATTGCTGAAAGAGAAGGGAAGATCATATTGGGCATAAAGGGCTCATCTGCTCTTGCAGATTTACCAGTGTTTGATATCATCAATGGGATGGTTCCTGGCTACATGCACTGTGTTGCTTGGTGTGTGCAGATATAGTGCAACTTTATGGATTGATTCTAGGAGCATTTCTGAGCCATGGTATATTGGTGCACAAATGGCAATCATGGACAGACACCTGTTGTCTATAAAACCTCCAAGTATTGCTGCTCAAGTTCCAAGATCTCTGACAGAACGCAAATTCTGGAAAGCCCACAAGTGGCAACACTGGCTTTTGTATTTCTTGTTTGCAAGTTCTGAAAGGCATACTTCCACAGAAGTATCACTCTCATTGGGCATTACTGATAGAGGGAACTAAGCATTCTGTTGGGCTCCGAATTAAATCTTGAACTAATAAGTCATGCACATGAGGCATTGGTGTACTTTGTTGGAGGTATGCAGTCACTGTCTGGAGAAGGACACATGACCTTCAATGTTCATTCACTTGGGCATTTAGGCAAAAGCGTTGTGCACTGGGGTCCTTTGTGGTCTCACTCAGCCTTTGTTTGAAGATTTCAATGGGTACCTACTAAAGCAAGTAAAAAAGTAGTCAAGCTGTACCACAACAAACATGCAAAAGAGTGTCATTATCCCGTGCTTTTTCCTGTTTAGCAAAGCATTTTCTAAAAAATGCACATGCAGAAGTCAAAGATTGAATTGAATTCAATTCAATTCAATTCAACTTTATTTATATAGCGCCATTTCACAACAACAGTCATCTCATAGCACTATCAACTGTAGGGGGGACCCCCACAGTTGCAGAAAGACCCCAGCAATCAGGCGATCCCCTGTGAGCAAGCACTTGGCGACGGTGGAGAGGAAAAACTCCCTTTTAACAGGAAGAAACCTCCAGCAGAACCAGGCTCAGGGAGGGGCAGTCATCTGCTGCGACTGGCTGGGGGGTGAGGGGATAGAGAAGAAGAAAAGAACAGACATGTAGAGAGCAAACAGCACGATGGGGACTCAATCTATGGGAGAGAACAAACAAATGTTAATGACCAGCAAAAAAAAAAAAATATTTCATAGAGAGTGAGGAAAGGAGTGAGGGCCCAGTGCATTACTGGAGGTCCCCCGGCTGACTAAACCTATTAGCAGCATAACTAAGGGAGGGTTCAGAAACACATGATCCCTCCCTAATTGTAGGCTAGATCAAAAAGGTAGGTTTTAGCCCTATTCTTAAAAACAGAGATCGAGTCTGACTCCCGAATCCAGATTGGCAGCTGATTCCACAGGAGAGGAGCTTGATAACTGAAGGCTCTGCCTCCCATTGTACTTTTGGAGATTCTAGGTATTACAAGTAATCCTGCATTTTGAGAGCGCAGTGCTCTGTTAGGATAATACCGTAGTATCAGATCTTTTAAATAAAAAGGAGCCTGATTGTTTAGAGCTTTGTAAGTGAGAAGAAGGATTTTAAACTTAATTCTAAACTCTATGGGAAGCCAATGAAGGGAGGCCAGAACCGGAGAGATATGATCTCTCTTTCTAGTACCTGTTAAAACTCTTGTTGCAGCATTTTGGATCAGCTGAAGACTTTTTAAAGATGTTTTAGGACAGCCTGATAATAAAGAATTACAATAATCTAATCTCGAGCTAACAAAAGCGTGGATCAGCTTCTCAGCATCACTCTGAGACAAGATGCTCCTAATCTTGGCAATATTATGCAAATGATAGAAGGCAGTCTTAGAAACAAATTTAATATGTGAATTGAAGGACAAATCCTGATCAAAAATAACTCCAAGGTTCCTCACAGAGCTATTAAGAGAAAGAGTAACTGCGTCCAAACTGAAAGTTTGATTTGGAAAGGAATTTCTAAGGTTTTTTGGACCAACAAGAATGACTTCAGTCTTATCTGAATTTAATAGCAGGAAATTACAAGTCATCCAAACTTTGATTTCCTTAAGACAGGCTTCTAACTTGGCTAATTGATTAGTATCATCTGGCTTCATTGACAGGTATAATTGTGTGTCATCTGCATAACAATGAAAATGTATACAGTGCTTTCTAATAATGTTGCCTAACGGAAGCATATATAAACTAAAAAGAGTAGGGCCTAGCACAGATCCCTGTGGAACTCCATGACTAAGCTTTGAGCTGAAAGAAAACTCATCATTTACATGAACAAACTGGAACCTATCAGATAAAATAAGATCTAAACCACTGCAACGAAGTTCCATTAAGTCCAACATAGTGTTCTAATCTATCAAGTAGAATATTATGATCAATAGTATCAAAAGCTGCACTAAGATCTAAAAGGACAAGTACAGAAACTAGTCCATTATCAGATGCAATGAGGAGGTCGTTAGTGACCTTCGCTAAGGCTGTTTCAGTACTATGATGGATTCTAAACCCAGATTGAAACTCTTCAAGTAAACCATTTCCCTGCAGGTGGTCAAATAATTGCGTAGCAACAACTCTTTCTAAGATTTTTGAAATGAAAGGGAGATTAGAGATTGGTCTATAGTTAGCTAAAGCTCCTGGATCTAGCGTTGGCTTTTTGAGTAAGGGTTTAATTACAGCCGTTTTAAAAGCCTGCGGTACATGGCCTAAAGTTAATGAAGAATTGATTATATGAAGAATAAAGCTACCAATAAGTGGGAAGACTTCTTTAAATAACCTGGTAGGAATAGGATCTAAAAGACAAGTTGAAGGTTTGGATGAGGAAACTACTTTGTCTAACTCACAAAGGTCGATTGGAGTAAACTCATCAAGACAGACATCAATAGAAGGAGTTGTAGTAGTTACAGTATTTAAGTTAACTGTGGGAAGAATCTGATTGATTTTATCTCTGATGGATGAAATTTTATTATTGAAAAGTTCATAAAGTCCTGACTAGTAAGCTCTAAGGGGATGCTAGGATTGACAGAGTCCTGACTCTTTGTCAACCTGGCTACAGTACTGAAAAGAAACCTGGGATTATTCTTGTTCTCTTCTATTAATGCAGAGTAATAACTCGTTCTAGCTTTTCTAAGAGATTTTTTATAAATTAAAAGATGATTTCTCCAAGCTAAATAGATTTCATCTAAATTAGTAGAGCGCCATTTTCTTTCTAATTGACGAGTCTTCTGTTTTAAGCTACGAGTTTCTGTGTTGAACCAAGGAGTTAAAAATCTCTGATTAGACTTTTTCTTTTTTAAGGGGGCCACCAAGTCTAGAGCCTGATGCAGAGAAGCTGAAACACTATCCACCATGTTATCAATTACAGAAGGAGCAAGCTGTCTATAGCTTATTTCCGTTGTGTTGACACATGGCATAGAGGAAACAATCTGCATAAATTTGGAAACAGCATCATCTGAGAGGCATCTACTGTGATAATATTTTTCTTTAGGAGCCAAATAGTCAGAAATAGTAAAATCAAAGGTTAACAGACAATGGTCTGACAGTACAGGGTTATGAGGAGACACTACCAGATTTTCTATTTCTATGCCATATGTCAGAACAAGGTCCAATGTATGGTGGAGGTAATGAGTAGAATTTCCTACTTTCTGAGAAAACCCAATCGAGTCTAATATTGAATTAAAAGCCACATTAAGGCAGTCACTATCTACATCCACATGTATATTAAAGTCCCCTACTATAATTATTCTATCAGATTTCAACACTAAATCAGCTAAGAAATCAGCAAATTCGGATAAAAATTCTGAATAGGTTGATGGGGGACGATAAACAATGGCAAATAAAATTGGGTTTAACCTGAAATTGCTAAAGTGCCCAATACTGAGGACCAGGCCCTCAAAGGAATTATAACATGTTTTTTGCTTTACATTAACTAGTAATTTGGAATGGTAAATTGTTGCTACTCCTCCTCCACGACCAGAACTTCTGGGATTTTGACAGTTTAAATAACCAGAGGGGGTTGATTCATTCAAACCAACATAATCCTCTTGTCCTAACCAAGTCTCTGTAAGGGATATTAAATCAATCTGATGATCAATTAACAGATCATGGACTAACAGAGACTTGGGAGTTAGAGACCTAATATTTAACAAACCACATTTAATCTTTAAATTATGAGGAGGAACAGAGGCCAAATCATTCAATTTAGAGGCTTTATGTTTAATTTGAGTTTTACCAATATTTTGCTTTATCACTTTGGGATGCTTATACATTATATTTTTATTCACTTTGGAGGGAGCAGACAACGATTCTCTGATGGGGAAGACAGGGGCTAAGCTGAGGGGTGGCGGATGAAGAGGAGCTGCAGAGAGGCGTGTAAGACTGAGACTCTGCTTCCTGGTCCCAACTCTGAGTAGTCAGGGTTTTGGAAATTTGGATAAAAAAGATGCCAGATTGTTAGATAAATGAGAAGCACCATCCAAAGTGGGATGAATGCTGTCTCGTCTCATAAGACCAGGTTTTCCCCAAAAAGAGCTCCAATTGTCAATGTAGCCCACGTCATTTTTAGGACACCACACAGACAGCCAGCGGTTCAAGGATGACGAGCGACTAAACATGTCATCACTGGTCAGATTGGGGAGGGGCCCAGAGAATACTACAGTGGTAGACATCGTTTTTGCAAACTCACACACCGATTCTACATTAAGTTTCGTGACTTCCGACTGCCGGAGACGGATGTCATTAATGCCGGCGTGAATAACAATTGTGGAATATTTACAGTTACTTTTAGCCAGCATTTTCAAATTTGACTCGATGTCGCCTGCTCTGGCCCCAGGAATACATTGGACTATGACCGCTGGAGTCTCTAGGTTCACGTTTCTGACTACAGAGTCGCCAATGATCAGAGTTTTTTCCTCAGCGGGTGTGTCGCTGAGCGGGGAAAAACGATTAGAAACGTGAACAGGTTGGTGGTGTACCGGGGCTTTGCGACTAGGCTTCCTTCTCACCGTCACCCACCCAGTCTCCTCGCTGCTGAGGAGAGCTGGGGAACCACTGACAGGGGGGCCTAAGCTAGCTAGCTCCGCTGCAGCTAATGGGCGTCCGTCGAGATTAACTGGCGCAGACGGTGTTTCAATGCAGCGGAGCCGGGATTCCAAATCAGACAACCTCGCCTCGAGCGCCTCAAAAAGACAACATTTATTACATTTACCGTTATCACTAAAAGAGGCAGAGGTGTAGCTAAACATCTGACAGAGAGAGCACACCAGAGGAGAGGAAAGAGAGGTAGTAGCCATAGCTAGTGGCTCGAGAGCTGGAGAGCAAACCACACAGGCAGACAGCAAAACAGGAAGTGACGATACGTTACCACAAGGAAGTGACGATATGAAGATAATGAGGGATGTCAAAGATTGCTGCAAAGAAATTAGAAACGAAAAGCAGCATGTCAAGAAGTTTTAAAAAAGTTTACTGAGGTGACTGTCCTTGGTCCACGAAACATGAGAGTAATAGCTCTGGGTGACCAAGCTGCTCTCTCCACACTGGACGAGGTTCCCACAACCTCTGTGGTGAGCTACTACAGGAGAATTGCTGTAAATGGAGAAGTTGTTCATGGTCATGCCTACAGCAAAACAAACAACTCTGTTGTGCTTTTGAAAGATGGCAGTATTTTTAGAGTCTCGCATTTTATTGACATGGGTGATCAGTGTTTCTATGCTCTTGGAAACTATGCTAATTGCACATTGCAGAAGTTCGCCAGAGGTTCTCTGATCAGAACTCAACTCAGCTACATGTCAACTGTCCACTTTCCCACAGGCTTTCACAAAGCCGTAAATGCTACTCAGGTAGTTGGACCATGCATGGATATTCAGCGTCTGTGGTCTATATTAATCATATATCCCATAACCTACATATGTATAAGCATGTGAGAATGTTTGGTGATTACATACACTACCGTTCAAAAGTTTGGGGTCACTTAAAAATTTCCTTATTTTTGAAAGAAAAACACTGTTTTTTTCAATGAAGATAACTTTAAACTAATCAGAAACACACTCTAATATCTAATATACATTGCTTGTGTGGTAAATGACTATTCTAGCTGCAAATGTCTGGTTTTTGGTGCAATATCTACATAGGTGTATAGAGGCCCATTTCCAGCAACTATCACTCCAGTGTTCTAATGGTACAATGTGTTTGCTCATTGCATCAGAAGGCTAATGGATGACTAGAAAACCCTTGTGCAATCATGTTAGCACAGCTGAAAACAGTTTAGCTGGTTAGAGAAGCTATAAAACTGACCTTCCTTTGAGCAGGTTGAGTATCTGGAAAAAAATATTATTTCAAATGCAAATCATTATTTCTAACCTTGTCAATGTCTTGACTACGTATATTTTCTATTCATTTTACAACTCATGGTGGTAAATAAGTGTGACTTTTCATGGAAAACACAAAATAATTGTCTGGGTGACCCCAAACTTTTGAACGGTAGTGCATGTAAAGCGACTTCACACCTCAGAACAGGACAAAAGGTCTCAACCACCAGTGAAGATCAAAGAGCATCCGAGGCGCTGCGGTGGAGACCAGATAGGTCGCCCTGACCTCCCAGGGCCAGGTGGAGGGGTACGAAGACAAAGGAGGGGGATTAAGATAATGAGGGATGTCAGCTTTGATATGCATGTCTTTTGTTATGTGTGAGTATAAGTACGTAGAGCCGAATGTGTTCGCCCTCTTACTTCTTCTGCTGCTGCACTAGATGAGACTTGTTAGAGGAGCGAAGCTGATAATAAACTTTGGTTTATAAGTCACATCGCCTCGTTATTCCAAGCGCTTCTACACTGGTGACCCTGACCCAAGGATGGACCAGAGACGTTCCCCCTCGATCGACTCATCTGTGGCGACCCAGGCAGACGCCGGCGCCCATGCAGACAGGGGAACAGATGGACGACGTTCCCCCACGGCAGAAGTGATAGAGAGGGCTCAACCGAGCACCAGTGCCGCTGCGAGAGCCGAAGGAAGGCAATCTCACCCTGCGGACACATCAGGGACGGCCCACACAAACGCCGTCACCGTCAAGCTGCCGGACTTCTGGCAGGAAGACCCGGCCTCGTGGTTTCAGCAAGCTGAAGCCCAGTTTGCACTTGCGGGCATCACGGCTGACGATACAAAGTTTTATCACATCGTCGCCAAACTCGACGCCGCCACTTCGAGATGTGCGCGGAGCATAATCCAGCGGCTGCCGGCCCAGAACAAATATAGAGAACTGAAAGCGACCATCGTGGCGAATTTCATCCCCTCTGCCGAGGAGAGAGCCGAGACCATCCTGGCGGTCTACGGCCACAGAGGATGCAGACCCAAGGCCCTCATGGAGGACTTGCTGCAGATCAAAGAAGAGGACAATGACAACTTCCTCTTCCAATTTATATTCCTCAGTACGCTGCCGCCACACATGAGAGGGACGCTTGCCAACATGTGATGCAGCACCCAGCAAGACTTCCGCACGCTGGCTCACAAAGCGCAGCGACACGTCAACGCCTGCAAGGAACAGACACCCACAGCAGCATCCGCAGACCTCAACGCTGATGTCTGGAGCCATGGGGAGCCACAAACCACTGAGCAGAATCCGCCCGCCGTGACAGCGACACGGCCAAGATGTAACAGATGGAGCGACGTCTGTTATTACCACCACCGCTTCGCCGAGAAGGCTTACAAATGCGTTCTCCCCTGCAAATTCACGATTTTGGGAAACGCCAAAGCCGAGAACCGTTAGCGGCGGTTCTCAGCGAAAAAAGCAAGCTTCTATATGTGACGGACGGACACACCGGCAAGCAGTTCGTCATTGACACGGGAGCTCAACTGAGTTTTATCATGCCCTCCCAAGCAGACCGGGCCATGGGCCCCCGGGGCAATGGAGCGGTGGCAGCCAACGGCTCCATCATCGACACTTATGGCGAAAGGAACCTGCCCCTCCGCATCCATGGCCGCAACTACAGATGGACATTTGTTTTAGCGGCGGTGAGTTTTAACTTGTTGGGCGCAGACTTTTTGTGTGCACATGGGTTATTAGTCGATCTAGCGAACAGACGCTTGGTTAATGCATTGTCCTTTGCTTCTATTCCCTGCTCAGCTCGAGTTTCTCCACCACCCGTGCAGGCCAGCGTCACTACGGCAGGAGGTAAGTTTGATCAACTCCTCACCCAATTTCCAGCACTCACAATTCCCAAATTCTCAGCTACAGTGGCTAAGCACGGGGTCGAACACTTTATTCCCACAACGGGCCCACCCGTATTCGCCAAAGCTCGGCGCTTAGACGCGACCAAGCTCGCCATAGCTCAGGACGAGTTTACCACCCTTGAAAAACTAGGCATTATCAGGCGCTCAAAAAGCCCCTGGGCGTCACCGCTTCACATGGTCCCGAAATCCGACGGTTCTTGGAGACTGTGCGGCGATTACCGCAGATTAAACAATGCGACAGCGCATGACCACTACCCAATTCCTCACATCCAAGATTTTTCACTACATCTGGCGGGTGCGTGCATTTTTTCAAAAATAGACCTGGTCCGCGGCTATCACCAAGTCCCCGTTCGAGCAGAAGACATTCCTAAAACAGCTGTAATAACCCCCTTCGGTCTTTTTGAATTTTTGCGGATGCCTTTTGGCCTCAAAGGCGCTGCCCAAACCTTTCAGCGGATGATGGACGCGGTATTACGCGACCTCCCCTTCGTGTTCGTCTACCTCGACGATATGCTGGTAGCCAGCTCGTCTGAGGAAGAACACGAACAGCATCTCACTATGGTTTTTCGGAGACTAGAAGAGCACGGGTTAATAATCAATCCAGCCAAATGCAAATTCGGCGTTTCACAAATTGATTTTTTGGGACACAGAGTTTCACCGAAGGGGGCAGTCCCACTGCCAGACAAAGTTTGTGCAGTAAAAAGTTTCCCACGGCCACAAACGGTCAAATCGCTGCAGGAATTTTTGGGAATGGTTAATTTTTACAATCGTTTCCTCCCCCGCGCAGCTCAGCTCATGCAGCCCCTATATGACGCGCTCAGAAAACAAAAACCTTCCAACGCGGTCGAATGGACCCCAGAGCACGAACCCGCCTTCGCGGAAGTAAAAAGTGCCCTAGCTAACGCCACATTGTTGGTTCACCCTGATCCCTCGGCCCGCATTGCGCTAACCACAGACGCTTCAGACCTGGCCATAGGGGCGGTTGTAGAACAACACGTTGGCGGAATCTGGCAACCTTTGGCATTTTTCAGCAAATCGCTAAACCTAACTGAGCGTAAATACAGCACTTTTGACAGGGAGCTGCTAGCGCTTCATTTATCCATTCGCCACTTCCAGTTCTGGTTGGAGGGGCGGCGTTTCACGGCTTTTGTAGACCACAAACCGCTCACCTTTGCAATGGATAAAATTTCCGAACCGGGGTCAGGCAGGCAACAAAGACAACTAGCTGCGATTTCAGAGTTCACCACAGACATTCGACATGTGGCAGGCAAACTTAACGTGGTAGCAGACTGCCTCTCTCGCGCTGTGACATCGCCAGAGCACGAGGAGACAGATTATACTACCTCAGCCGCAGAACTCTTCGCCAACGCGGACACATACGCAGCCCCAATCCACGTAGGGATAGATTACGCAGCCATGGCGGAGGAGCAAAGTAGTGACGCGGACGTGCGCGCACTCCTGTCTGGACCAACAGGGTTAAGGTTGGAGGAAAGGGGTTTACGCGACGGTGTGCCCCCCCTAATATGCGACATCTCAACCAGCCGACCTCGCCCGGTAGTCCCAGCTGCATGGCGCTGCCGTATTTTCGACTCATTTCACTCCCCCGCGCACCCGGGTGTGCGCGCTTCAGTTAAAATGGTCGCCGAAAAGTTTGTGTGGCCGGGCCTGCGCAAAAACGTAAAAGAATGGGCAAAGACTTGCATTTCTTGTCAGCGCGCCAAAATACACAAACACACAAAAGCCCCTCTACAGCCTTTTTGAATCCCAGCTAGAAGGTTCGACCACGTTCATGTCGACCTCGTGGGACCTCTACCTTCCTCCCAAGGTTTCACACATCTGTTAACAATGATAGACCGTACTACGCGCTGGCCTGAGGCGGTCCCTCTGGCGTCAACCACAGCGGAGGAAGTCGCTCGCGTTTTTTTGACAAACTGGGTGGCACGTTTCGGCGTCCCATCGGACATCACGTCCGATAGGGGGCCTCAATTTGTCTCGGAGCTTTGGTCAGCCATGGCCAGCAGCTTAGGAGCGACAATTCACCGCACCACCGCTTATCACCCTCAGGCTAATGGGTTATGCGAGCGTTTTCACAGATCTTTAAAGGCCGCTCTCAGAGCCTCACTAATGGATACAAATTGGGTAAATAAACTTCCCTGGGTTTTATTGGGGTTGCGTGCTGCGCCTAAAGAGGATCTAGACGCCTCCCCCAGCAGAATTAGTTTTTGCACAACCTCTCAGGCTCCCAGGTGAATTTTTACCAGAGAACCCAGAGCCAGGGCATCTTCCAGCCCCGAGTTTTTTAGGCAGCAACGGCCCTAACACTCTCCCCAGACCGGCACATCATTCTTTTCCGTGGGTTTTTGTTCCCCAAGCTTTAAAAAAAGCTGAATTCGTTTTTGTTAGGCATGAAGCTTTAAAACCAACCTTCCGCCCACCATACGATGGACCATTCAGAGTGCTGGAACCTGGTGATAAGCATTTTGTGCTTGATTTAGGGGACAGAAAAGAAATAGTCAGCATTGACAGACTTAAACCTGCCTTCTTGCTGAGAGACGAGCCTGCACAGTTGGCGAGAGTACCTCGGCGGGGTAGACCCCCCAAGAGAAAAGACTCAGCCCCCCTGCAGGGAACGAATAATCACTCTCCTCCCCAAGCTGCAGATTCCTTACAGGAAGGTCCCACCAGGACGCCCGAACGGACCCACAACAGATTCGGGAGAAGACTTAAACCCAGACGGCACAGGGACTGATGCAAACTACTCAAAAGTTGTTCACTAATTGTGCTGTAACAGTTTAAGACTGACTTGTGATATTACTACGCTGTTATGGTTACCACTGAATTCTCTACAGGAGCATAGCTGCTGGAAAGTTTCTTCCTTGTCAAGAGGTGTAGCAGTTAGTATGTCGTAATGATTATCTTAAACTGTGAATTTTTCTATTGTCCTTTTCTTAGTCGTTTGGGGGGGGGCTGTGGTCTATATTAATCATATATCCCATAACCTACATATGTATAAGCATGTGAGAATGTTTGGTGATTACATATGTAAAGCGACTTCACACCTCAGAACAGGACAAAAGGTCTCAACCGCCAGTGAAGATCAAAGAGCATCCGAGGCGCTGCGGTGGAGACCAGATAGGTCGCCCTGACCTCCCAGGGCCAGGTGGAGGGGTACGGAGACAAAGGAGGGGGATTAAGATAATGAGGGATGTCAGCTTTGATATGCATGTCTTTTGTTATGTGTGAGTATAAGTATGTAGAGCCGAATGTGTTCGCTCTCTTACTTCTTCTGCTGCTGCACTAGATGAGACTTGTTAGAGGAGCGAAGCTGATAATAAACTTTGGTTTATATGTCACATCGCCTCGTTATTCCAAGCTCTTCTACAGCGTCCACAGTTTAGCTTGATTGTATGTCGACTGCTGCACACATATTACTGTAAGTGAATGAATGTTAACTTAATGCGAGACATTTGTTCATTTTGGGTTTCTGATGTCTAAAATATTACAAATGTACTGTACCTAAAATGATGCAGCACTTGGAGTGAAGACAGAATACACATTCATTTTTGTGAGACCTTTTGCAGTGCATGTTGTCCATATTTATGTATTTCATCAGAAAATCCAAATTTACACTGCAATGTATAGGGGACCAAAAATTCTTTGTGCCATCACAGGGAAGTTGGGTCTTTTGGGCCATGGAACAACAGAGTAAAGTATTGCCATTTTCACTGAATTTTAAAATTGTGAAATTTGGATATTTATCCTAATGTGCAAAATTAAAAATCTTTCTGCAGCTAGGCTGGAGTGAATGAATTTTTTTCTCTTTGCTTTGTATTGAAGACATTTCATGGGGCTTTTGAATATTTGGTGCATGAATATAAAATCATTTTTGCTATTTTATTGGATATAATTGCTTCTGATATCTTAAATATCAATTATCAACAATGTAAGTAGTTTTAGAAAAATTCATTAGTTGAGAGAAGAATGGGCTGCCTGGTTTAGAGAAAATTCTAATCTTAGTAACACTTTAGCGTTCTAGTGTGACTGCATGCCAAACCTGTTTCAGTCATCGCCTGTGCTTTTTCTTGTAATTTTCTTGTAAAATTGTATTTGTTTAGGTAAGTCCAGCAAATCTGAAAGGAACTACTGCTATTCTGTCCACATTTCATTGGCATTACTACTTCTCCAAGGCAACTGCCCCCATGGTCACCAAACTCATTCACAACTAGAGGGCACTCAGAGTACATACCTCCACCAAGGCCCTATCTCACAATGTTAAAGTGAATCCAGAGGGCTCATCCTGACCTGAATCCCCTCCAAGATCTAATGGGTTCATCAGCAACCCAAGGGCCACCTCTGGTAACAATGTAACCAAAATCCACCTAGTAATTTTTGTGTAATCCTGCTCAAAGACAAACAGAGCAACATGAAAGCATGACCTCCTTGGCAGTGGTAATAATCCTCAAGTGGGTCTGCATGCAGGTTGTGTTCAGGTTCAGTGGTTGTGAGATGTGGGTGAGTTCAGGGTGGCTTCATCAGGCCAGAATGAGCTATTGACTGTCTGGTTTGTTTTTGTCATATGTGGCACCTCACCCAAACTCTTGTTTTCTATAATATTTGCAAGATTTCACTTTCACTGATGATTGTCCAACTCGTATAAGTTTGATATTGTACATGTCTACTAAGGACAGTGGATTTGGAATTAGTGTCATATACAGATGTGGACAAAATTGTTGGTACCCCTCTGTTAATGAAAGAAAAACCCACAATGGTCACAGAAATAACTTGAATCTGACAAAAGTGGTAATAAATAAAAATTCTATGAAAATTAACCAATGAAAATCAGACAATGCTTTTGAATTGTGGTACAACAGAATTATTTTAAAAAAACAAACTGTATCTTAAACAATCTTAAACTGTAAACTTAATTTGATTGTCCTTTTCTTAGTCGTTTGGGGGGGGGCTGTGGCTTATATTAATCATATATTCCATACCTACATATGTATAGACATATTAGAATGTTTAGTGATTACATATGTGGAATGACCTCACGCCTCAGAACAGGACAAGAGGTCTCAACCGCCAGCGAGGATCAAAGAGCAGACAGAGTCGCAGCGGTGGAGACCGGATCGATCTCCCTGACCACCCAGAGTCAGGTGGAGGAGACGGAGGACAATGGAGGGGGGATTATGTTAATGCGGGATGTCAGCTTTGATATGCAATGTCTTTTGTTGAGTGTGGGTATAAGTATGAAGGTCTGACTGCGCTCGACCTCTTATTCTGCTTCTGCATCGAGATGAGACATGTTAGGGAGGTGAAGCTGATATTAAACTTTGATTTATAAAATCACATCGCTTCTTCATTTCTAACTCCCTACACTGGTGACCAGACGTGAGGATGGAACAGAGACGTTCCCCCACGGCAGAAGCTACAGAGAGGGCTCAACCGAGAGCACCATCCCAGCCCCGCTGGTGAGAAGCAGAAGAAAGGCGCTCTCACCCAGCGAAACATCAGGGACAGCCCACACAAGCGCCGTCACCGTCAAGCTGCCAGAATTCTGGCAAGAAGACCCGAGCTCGTGGTTCCAGCAAGCTGAGGCTCAGTTTGCACTGGCGGGCATAACGGCGGACGAGACGAAATTTTATCACATCGTCGCCAAACTCGATGCTGCCATGTCAAGATGTGCGCGGAGCATAATCCAACAGCCGCCCGCCCATGACAAATACAGAGAACTTAAGGCGACCATCGTCGAGAACTTCGTCTCCTCAGCCGAGGAGACAGCAGAGAAGATCCTGGCGATCTACGGCCACAGAGGATGCAGACCCAAGGCCCTCATGGAGGACATGCTGCAGCTTAAGGAAGAGGACAACGACAACTTCCTCTTCCAACATATCTTCCTCAGCACTCTGCCGCCACACATGAGAGGGACACTGGTCGACATGCGGTGCAGCACCCAGCAGGACTTCCGCGCGCTGGCCCGAGAAGCGCAGTGGCTCATCAACGCCTGCGGCAAACAGATGGCCACAGCAGCATCCGCAGATCTCAGCGCGGAAGCCCAGAGCAGTGGAGAACCACAGACAACCGAGCAGAGCCCGCCCACCATGGCGGCAACACGACCAAGGCGCAGCAGGCGGAACGACCTCTGCTATTACCACCACCGTTTCGCCGAGAGGGCGTACAAATGTGTGCCCCCCTGCAAATTCAAAAGTTCGGGAAACGCCAAAGCCGAGAAACCGTTAACAGCTGCGGCTCTCGGCGAGACAAATAAACTGCTTTATGTGACTGACGGACACACTGGGAGACAGTTCCTGATCAACACCGGAGCTCAGCTGAGTTTTATCACCCCTTCCCACGCAGACCGGGCCATGGGTCCCCGGGGAAATGGAGCGATGGCAGCCAACGGCTCGATCATCAACACTTTTGGTGAAAGGAGCCTGCCTCTTTGCATCCACGGCCGCAACTATAGATGGACATTTATTGTAACGGCGGTGAGTTTTAACTTGTTGGGCGCTGATTTTTTGTGTGCACATGGGTTGTTAGTCGATCTAGCAAATAGGCGCTTGGTTAATGCACTCTCATTTTCTTCTATCCCCTGCTCAGCTCGAGTTTCTCCACCACCCGTGCAGGCCAGCATCACAACAGCAGGAGGTAAGTTTGACCAACTCCTCACCCAATTTCCAGCACTCACAGTCCCAAAATTTTCAGCAACAGTAGCGAAACACGGGGTTGAACACTTCATCCCCACAACAGGCCCACCCGTGTTCGCCAAAGTTCGGCGCTTAGACGCGACCAAGCTCGCCATAGCACGGGACGAGTTTACCACCCTTGAAAAATTAGGCATTATTAGACGCTCGAAAAGCCCCTGGGCATCGCCACTCCACATGGTCCCGAAAACCAACAGTTCTTGGAGACCTTGCGGCGATTACCGCAGATTAAACAATGCGACAACGCATGACCGCTACCCAATTCCTCACATCCAAGATTTTTCACTACATCTGGTGGGTGCGCGCACTTTTTCTAAAATAGACCTGGTCCGCGGCTATCACCAAGTCCCCGTTCGAGCGGAAGACATTCCTAAAACGGCTGTAATAACCCCTTTCGGTCTTTTTGAATTTTTGCGGATGCCGTTCGGCCTCAAAGGCGCTGCTCAAACCTTTCAGCGTATGATGGACGCGGTATTACGCGACCTCCCCTTCGTGTTCGTCTACCTCGACGATATGCTGGTAGCCAGCCCTTCAGAGGAAGAACACGAACAACACCTCACTACAGTTTTTCAGAGACTAGAAGAGCACGGGTTAATAATCAATCCAGCCAAATGCAAATTCGGTGTGTCACAAATTGATTTTTTGGGACACAGAGTTTCACCGAAGGGGGCAGTCCCATTGCCAGACAAAGTCCGCGCGGTAAAAAATTTTCCACAGCCACAAACGGTCAAATCGCTGCAAGAATTTTTGGGAATGGTGAATTTTTACAACCGTTTCCTCCCCAGTGCAGCTCAACTCATGCAGCCCCTGTATGCCGCGCTCAGAAAACAAAAGCCTTCTAACGCGGTTGAATGGACCCCAGAGCGCGAACACGCCTTCGCGGAAGTAAAAAGTGCTCTAGCACTTCCGGTTATGGCTGCCACGTAGGACGGACGTGTCTCGCTCTGCTCTGCTCCTGGAGGAAAAAAAATCGGCAAATAACTCTTCTCATTTGGGACAGAACGTATCCCAGCATTTGGGCGAGGATATGTCGGCGAAGCCTAAGGCTGGAAAACCAGGAAAAGGAAAAAGCGAGCCGCCGAAACAGTCCAAATTAACGGACTTTCAGGTCTGTGACGCAGCAAACAAAACTCCATATATGGCGGAGGAGGCTGGCGGCGGTGCGATGTCTGCGGGGAATGGCGCAGATGCGCTGATGGCTGCCATGAGTTCAATGAGAGCGGACTTTTCCTCTAGATTTGATGGGATTATGACAGCGTTGGAAGGAATAAGAAAGGAATTGGGTGACTGTGTAGAACGAACGGCGCAGATGGAGCTCCGTCTCGCTAGTGCTGAAGATGACGTCACCCGTCTTCAATTAAAGGTGCGCACTTTGGAAAAAAAAAAATAAATCTCTGGAAGATAATATTTTGGATTTGGAATCTCGGTCGAGACAGAATAATTTGAGGCTGGTGGGTCTTCCAGAGGAATCAGAAGGTCGGGACGTATGTTCCTTTCTGGAAAAGTGGATTCCGGAGGTGCTGGGCAGCGAGGAGTTGCAATCAGCAGTGGTTCTGGAAAAAGCACATCGTATTGGCCCACGGAGAGACAAGGGACCGCCGAGGACCTTAATTATGAAGTTTCTTAGCAACAGAGACAGGATGAAGATCTTCAACGCAGCACGAGCTAAAGGAGAGATTAAACACCAGGACCAGCAGGTGCGGTTCTACCCAGATTTGGCCACAGGAATCCAGCAATTGAGGAAGCAGTTTGATCCCATACGTAAGGAGCTGCGCAACCTTGGGATTCGTCATGGTGTAATCTATCCTGCGAGACTGCTGACCACGTACGAGGGCAGAACCCACATCTTCAAGACCCCAGAGGAGGCGCAGGAGTTCATCAAGAAGATCAAAGAAGAAGAAGAGACTGGTGGGAGCTAAGCATGAACAAAATATAAGGTAGAATAATTAAGCATTTGCACAGGCATCTGACTGACTTGAAGTAAATAGTAAGTTTACAAAATATAGATTGTATTATATATTAAAAAAACAAAACAAAAACAAAACAAACAAAAAAAAAAAAAACTATGATGTACAAAGTTGTTAAAAATTTTGGAGTTAAGTTGGAAAACTACAGAGGAGAGTTAATGTTACGTCATTAAAAGCAGTAGAGTTAGGGTGATTGGGAGGATGAAGAAGGAGTGGCTTAGGCTGTTCCCCGTGGGTGTGGAACGGTCGATGGCTATATCGGGAGACAGAATTTTTCTTTTGATTTTGGGGGGTTTGCCACAAGTGTGGGAAGGGGAAATTTGTTTGTGTGTAGTTTGTAGGATGAATGTTCAACCACTCATGTTTTTGCTTCTCTGTATGAGCATGTTTACACTGCAAGGTAATCCCAAACTCTCTATTGATCATGGACCAAAGTGTTAATCTTAATTTAACTTCATGGAATTGCAGAGGTCTACAAAATTTAAAAAAACTTAAACAAGTTATGAATAAAATAAAGGACATGGGTTCAAGAATTGTGTTTTTACAAGAAACTCATCTGATAGAGGAGGATGTTAAAAGAATTAGGAGTAGATGGCAGGGAAGTGTATTCACCTCTTCATTTTCATCCCGAGCCAGGGGAGTTATGACTCTCATACATAAATCAGTTCCTTTTCAAGTGAAAAATGTAATTGGAGACAAATTTGGAAGATATGTAATCATTCAAGGTTCTTTGCTATTAGAAAATATAAATCTTGTGAACTTATATGGTCCCAATATAGATGATCAGAAGTTCTTTGCTAATTTATTTCTCATCTTATCATCACTTACAGGGCAACATATAATAGCAGGGGATTTTAATTGTACATTGAATCCAGGTGTGGATAGATCAACAGGACTGGATTGTACGCACATTGGATGTAGGATGACTATTAATCATTTTATGAAAGAATTGAGATTGTTAGATATATGGAGAGAAATGAAACCACAAGTTAAAGCCTATTCTTGTTATTCCAGTACCTACAAGACATTCTCACGTATTGATTATTTTTTGATTTCCACAGAATTAAGGTCCAAGATTCAAAACTGCTTTTATGATAACATCGTGATCTCTGATCATGCACCCTGTTGTCTAATATATGTAGATAAAAAATTGACAAAGGAATCAGGTAGATGGCAATTTCAGCATAAATGGCTTCAGGATGAGGAATTTGTCAAGTATATAGAAAAACAGATAGACGAGTTCTTTGACATCAATACTACACAAACATCAGCATGTGTAAAGTGGGAGGCTTTCAAAGCTTTTATTAGGGGACATATTATTAGTTATACAGGATCAAAATCTAAGAAGACTCGAGAGGAGAGAGCTAAATTGGAACATAAAATAAAAAGTCTTCAGGAAAAAGTGTATGCAGGAAGTGACCCAAGGTTGGAGAATGAATTACTGATTTTGAGAGCTGAATACGACAAAAAATCAGCGAATAGAGCTGCCTCGAGTCTTCTGAGATTGAAACAATCTTTTTATGAACAAGGTGAAAAATCAGGAAAATTATTAGCATGGCAGATTAAACAATTGGAAATTAAAACACCAATTACCAGTATTATAAGTAACGGACAGGTAGTTATAGATCCTTTAGAAATTAATAGAGCCTTTAGAGATTACTATGAAAAATTATATGATACCAAAAATGAACCTGATTTAACAAAACTAAATGGGTTTTTGAACGAAACTATCTATACCGTGTATTCCAAATGAAAACAGGGAGATATTGGAGTCTAAAATTAGTCAAGAAGAAGTTGGGCTAGCCATTGATAATATGAAATCAGGAAAAAGTGCAGGACCAGATGGTCTTCCAGTTGACCTTTATAAAAAATTTAAGAATAAATTAATAAAACCTTTTTTGGAAATGGTTTTAGAAGCATTTCAAAATAATAATTTACCATCATACATAAATAATGCCTTAATTATACTGCTGCCAAAACCAGGTAAGCCCTCTAATAAATGTGAAAATATGAGACCAATAAGCCTATTAAACGCCGACCTTAAGATAATCTGTAAAATTTTAGCAAGACGAATACAAGAAATTTTACCAAATATTATTAATCGAGATCAGAATGGCTTTATAAAGGGTAGACAAGGCTTCCATAATGTAAGAAGACTATTTAATATTATTTATTTTAATAAAGAAGCACCGGATACAGCTCTCCTATCATTGGACGCCGAAAAGGCCTTTGATAGAGTTGAATGGCCCTTTCTTTTTGAAGTCCTACAAAGGTTTGGACTTGGAAATAATTTCATAAAATGGGTTCAAATAATATACAATAATGCTACAGCAGAAATCCTAACAAATAACAATATTTCAAAACCAATAAAAATCAATAGAGGATGTCGACAAGGCTGTCCACTTTCACCTTTACTGTTTACTATGGCAATTGAACCTTTAGCGATAGCGATACGTTACATTCACAAATATATGGAATTAAAGTTGGACCAACAGAACATAAAATCTTCCCTGTACGCCGATGATATAATTTTGTTTATGTCGAATCTAAAAAAATCAATTCCAACCTTGTTGAATTTAATAAAGAATTTGGGGAAATATCAGGATATAAAATAAAATAAAACTAAATCTTCAATATTAATGCTAAATGAGACCCAGAGAATTACCCAGCCCTGAGGTAAATCAATTCAATGTTGTAAATCAGTTTAAATATTTAGGAATCCAAATTGGTGCCTAAGCTAGAATCCAGTCGCCAGTGTCAACTATGAAGCCTTAATGTCAGATATCAATGAGTTAACTCAGAGATGGATGTCACTACAATGTCGATGATCGGGAGAATCAATATATTTAAAAGTAATATTTTACCTAAAATACTTTATTTATTTCAATACATTCCCTTATCACCACCTTTAGATCTATTCTCAAGAATAAAAAAAAAGTTAGTGGAATTTATATGGAACAACAGGAGGGCTAGATTACGTTTGTCTTTATTATATTTACCATTTGATCGTGGAGGTCTGAAATGTCCAAATTTTATGTTGTATTATTGGTCGGCACAACTGAGGTCTATGACGTATTATTTTTCATCAAATGATCTCCCTCACTGGACTGAAATGGAATCATACAATTTACCTTTACCTCTTCCCATATTCATATACTCAGATTCGGCAAAAAAATTACTAAAAACAAGTTAAAAATCCATTTGTAAAGCATATGATCAAAATATGGTGTGAAGCTAAAAAACTATTTAAAAGAACCACAGTTATTGTCACAATTTAGTCCAATATGGGGTAATCATATTTTAAACCAGGGAGAGCGGACGCTGTATTTAAAGTATGGAATTTAAAAGGGATACAAAAGATTCAGGATTTATATTTGCCATGTGCAGACAACATAATGTCTTTTGAAGAGCTGAGGATCAAATTTATCTCAATAGAACACATTTTTTTAAATATCTTCAACTTAGAAACTTTATTCGATCAAATCAAAATAAAGCTCTCACTCGACCTATTTATTCATCCTTGGAAAAAATGATGATGAAAGATAGTAAAAGAAAGGGGTATTATTTCAGAGTTTTATAACTCATTGACACTTCTTCAAGTGAAAATTCACTGAAAAGATTAAACTAACTGGAAAGAAGATCTGCAAATTGAAATTTCAGAGGAACAATGGGAATTGCTTGTACAGAAGCTCAAACCAAATCAATAAATGCACGCCTTAAATTGATACATTTCAAATGGTTAATGCGGATGTATGTTACACCGGAGGAGTTAAATAGATACAACAAAAATATACCAGATACATGCACAAAATGCATGGAAAGTAAAGGAACCCTATTTCATTGTTTATGGGAATGTAGATTAATAAGAATGTTTTGGGAAGAGGTGAGGGTAACAATTGAAAAAATAATCTCAAAACAAATCATATTGAATCCTAAACTGTTTTTTGTTGGGTCTGTACCCAGAAAAGCATAATTTTAATAAAAGTGAAAGAACATTCATAGACCTCAGTTTGCTTAATGCCAAAAAATGTATTGCACTATTATGGAAAAAGACTCATAGACCAGATGTGACTCAGTGGTTAAGACAGATGTTAACAAACCTTCCATTAGAAAGAATAACATATATACTGAAATCAAAGGAAATTGTGTTTGAGAATATATGGAGACCTTTTATTGATTATGTAAAAAATTTAAACATAACTCTTGAAGAAGAAGGTGAATGATGTGTGTGGACCTTGTAAATTCCAAACTGGTGAACATAATATGTATACTTATGTATTGGATTGTCTAGACTAAACAGAGGAGCATTGTTGAAGACTTGATTTTGTTGGTGGTTGTTGGTGTTTTTAGTGCATTTTTTTTTTTGTAGTACTTTAGTGTTAGTGTTTGATTGTTTGTATCATGTTTGTTAAAAAAAAAAAAAGGTTCAATAAAGATATTGTGGAAAAAAAAAAAGTGCTCTAGCGAATGCCACATTGTTGGTTCACCCTGATCCCTCGGCCCGCATAGCGTTAACCACAGACGCTTCAGACCTGGCCATAGGGGCAGTCGTGGAACAATATGTTGGCGGAACCTGGCAACCTTTAGCATTTTTTAGCAAATCTTTAAACCAAACCGAGCGTAAATACAGCACTTTTGACAGGGAGCTGCTAGCGCTTCATTTATCCATCCGCCACTTCCAGTTCTGGTTAGAAGGGCGGCGCTTCACGGCTTTTGTAGACCACAAACCGCTCACTTTTGCGACGGCTAAAATTTCAGAACCATGGTCAGGCAGGCAACAAAGACAGCTAGCTGCAATCTCAGAGTTCACCACAGACATTCGTCACGTGGCAGGCAAACTTAACGTGGTAGCAGACTGCCTCTCTCGTGCTGTGACATCGCCAGAGCACGAGGAGACAGATTATACTACTTCAGCCGCAGAACTCTTTGCCAACGCGGATGCATACGCGGCCCCAATTCACGTGGGGATAGATTACGCAGCCATGGCAGAGGAACAAAGCAGCGACGCGGACGTGCGTGTGCTCCTGTCTGGACCAACAGGGTTAAGACTGGAGGAAAGGGGTTTACGTGACGGTGTACCCCCCCTAATCTGCGACGTTTCAACCGGCCAACCTTGCCCGGTAGTCCCAGCTGCATGGCGCCGCCGCATTTTCGACTCGGTTCACTCCCTCGCGCACCCAGGGGTGCGCGCCTCGGTTAAAATGGTCGCAGAAAAGTTTGTTTGGCCGGGCCTGCGCAAAAATGTAAAGGAATGGGCAAAAACTTGCATGTCTTGTCAGCGCGCCAAAATACACAAACACACAAAAGCTTCTCTAGAGCCTTTTCGAATCCCAGCCAGAAGGTTTGATCACGTTCATGTCGACCTCGTGGGACCACTACCTTCGTCTCAGGGTTTCACACACCTGTTAACAATGATAGACTGTACTACGCGCTGGCCGGAGGCGGTCCCTTTGGCGTCAGCCACAGCTGCGGAAGTCGCTCGCGTTTTTTTAACAAACTGGGTGGCACGTTTCGGCGTCCCATCGGACATCACGTCTGATAGGGGGCCTCAATTTGTCTCAGAGCTTTGGTCAGCCATGGCCAGCAGCTTAGGGACGACAATCCACCGCACCACCGCATATCACCCTCAGGCTAATGGGTTATGCGAGCGCTTTCACAGATCCTTAAAGGCCGCCCTCAGGGCCTCACTAACAGATACAAATTGGGTGAATAAACTTCCCTGGGTTTTATTAGGGTTGCGTTCTGCGCCTAAAGAGGATCTAGATGCCTCCCCGGCAGAATTAGTTTTTGCACAACCTCTCAGACTCCCAGGTGAGTTTTTACCAGAGAATCCAGAGCCCGGGCATCTTCCAGCCCTGAGGCCTTTAGGCAGCACCGGACCGGACACTCTCCCCGGACTGGCACATCACTCTTTTCCACGGGTTTTTGTCCCCCAAGCTTTAAAAAATGCCGAGTTCGTTTTTGTTAGGCACGAAGCTTTAAAATCAACCCTCCGTCCACCATATGACGGACCATTCAGAGTGCTGGAACCTGGTGATAAGCATTTTGTGCTTGATTTAGGGGACAGAAAAGAAACAGTCAGCATCGACAGGCTTAAACCTGCCTTCTTGTTGAGAGACGAACCTGCACGGGTGGCGAGAGCACCTCGGCAGGGTAGACCCCCCAAGAAAAAAAACTCAGCCCCCCTGCAGGGAACAAATAACCACTCTCCTCCCCAAACTGCAGATTCCTTACAGAAGGGTTCCACCACGACGCCAAAGTAGACCCACAGCAGATTCGGGAGAAGATTAAAACCCAGACGGCACAGGGAAATTGACCAAGAGTTGTTAACTATGTTATCAGATTGTGCCGTGACAGTTTTAAGGCTGATTTGTGATATTACTATACTGTTGTTGTTACCACTGAATTCTCTACAGGAGCATGACTGCTGGAAAGATTTTTCCTTGTTTTCCCTGTCAAGAGGTTTAACAGTATAATATGTCATAGAGATTATCTTAAACTGTAAACTTAATTTGATTGTCCTTTTCTTAGTCGTTTGGGGGGGGCTGTGGCTTATATTAATCATATATTCCATACCTACATATGTATAGACATATTAGAATGTTTAGTGATTACGTATGTGGAATGACCTCACGCCTCAGAACAGGACAAGAGGTCTCAACCGCCAGCGAGGATCAAAGAGCAGACAGAGTCGCAGCGGTGGAGACCGGATCGATCTCCCTGACCACCCAGGGTCAGGTGGAGGAGACAGAGGACAATGGAGGGGGGATTATGTTAATGCGGGATGTCAGCTTTGATATGCAATGTCTTTTGTTGAGTGTGGGTATAAGTATGAAGGTCTGACTGCGCTCGACCTCTTATTCTGCTTCTGCACCGAGATGAGACATGTTAGGGAGGTGAAGCTGATATTAAACTTTGATTTATAAAGTCACATCGCTTCTTCATTTCTAACTCCCTACAGTACCCTTAATTTAATATTTTGTTGCACAACCTTTTGAGGCAATCACTGCAATCAAACGATTTCTCTAACTGTCAATGAGACTTCTACACCTCTCAGCAGGTATTTTGGCCCACTCCTCATGAGCAAACTGCTCCAGTTGTCTCAGGTTTGAACGGTGCCTTCTCCAGACGGCATGTTTCAGCTCCTTCCACAGATGTTCAATCGAATTTAGATAAGGGCTCATAGAAGGCCACTTTAGAATAGTCCAATGTTTCGCTCTTAGCCATTCTTGGGTGTTTTTAGCTGTGTGTTTTGGGTCATTATCCTGTTGTAAGACCCATGACCTGCGACTGAGACCAAGCTGTCTGACACTGGGCAGCACATTTCTCTCTAGAATACCTTGATAGTCTTGAGATTTCATTGTACCCTGCACAGATTCAAGACACCCTGTGCCAGATGCAGAAAGCAGCCCCAGAACATAACAGAACCTCCTCCATGTTTCACAGTAGGGATAGTGTTCTTTTCTTGGTATGCTTCAATTTTGCGTCTGTGAACATAGAGCTGATGTGCCTTGCCAAAAAGTTCCAGTTTTGTCTCGTCTGTCCATAGGGACATTCTCCCAGAAGCTTTGTGGCTTGTCAACATGCAGTTTGGCAAATTCCAGTCTGGCTTTTTTATGATTTATTTTCAACAGTGGTATCCTCCTTGGTCGTCTCCCATGAAGTCCACTTTGGCTCAAACAAGGACTGATGGTGCGATCTGACACTGATGTACCTTGACCTTGGAGTTCACCATGAATGTGTTTCGAGGTTGTTCTGGGCTCTTTTGTTACCATTCGTATTATCCGTCTCCTCCTGTGGCCACGTCCAGGGAGGTTGGTTACAGTCCCGTGGATCTTAAATTTCTGAATAATATGTGCAACTGTTTTCACAGGAACATCAAACTGCTTGGAGATGTTCTTATAGCCTTTACCTTTAACATGCTTGTGTATAATTTTCTTTCTAATCTCCTGAGACAACTCTGTCCTTTTCTTCCTCTGGTCCATGTTTAGTGTGGTACACACCATGTCAACAAACAGCACAGTGACTACTTGTCACCCTTTAAATAGGCCGACTGACTGATTATAAGTTTGTAGACACATGTGATGTTAATTAGAAGACACATCTTGGTTGAACATGTCCCTATGGTCACATTATTTTCAATCTTTTACCACAGCACATTTAATATAGAAAGACAGACAATTCCCAAAAAGGTGAAGACGTATAAAAAACACAAACCCACTTACTGATGGCGTTCAGGGGCCCGCATTGCCCAGAGAACGAATGAGAGGAGACGTGTTTGCCACAGTTGCGCCCCAGAGCCGACATCGCTTCAAGGACGCACGAGAACCACGGTGAGCATGGAGTGACTAACGTCATGAGAGTGTTGAAAATACTGGCAGACTAACAGCACAAATGACAAAACTATTAACCAGCAGTGCGTTACTGGCAAACGGACGCTAATATGTACATGCACTACTGGTGATGGTGTGATGAGAAGCACCTGGGTGAGGACTGGGAAACATGATCAACGGGCATTTGAATCAGCTGGTGATAATCAAATAATGAGAGAGGGGACGTGGCCAGACCGGCGAGATGTCAGCATGGGATCACAGAAAGTCGGTCAAAGCTGCACGTAAATCCATTAATCCTTCCCCTCCTCATGCGCTCCTCCTGCCTAAAAGCGCACGAGAAGTGCACAAGGAGGCTTATGACAGTTGGAGCTGAAGCGTGTGATGTGGTCTTTCATGGCCTGCTGTTTATCTAAGCCTGTGACACAATGGGAAGGCATAGTCGTAAAATTAAAACAAGAAACCAGAGAAACTGAGCTACAAAGCTGCTGTCATTCTAGTTAACAACACCGGAGTCCATTCTGTTGATTACGTCATTGGGGTGCCGCCCTTAATTCGGTGGGCGGCACCACAGTCCTGTCAGCGGCTGCAGTTTTTTGATAACTAGTTTATGCAGGCACTGTTGTAAATATTATATTGATCATAGACAATGACTTTTGGGTTTACACAACATCCTAAAAAATGTCAAAAACATGTCATCAGCCCTTTAACTTCCCACATTGGTAAAACTATGGAAAAAATGATTAATGAGAGGTTAATATATTATCTGAAATCTAGAGAGGCATTAAAAGGTAACCAAAGTGGCTTTAGAAAAGGGAGAAGTACTACTGATCCTGCTGTTTGTTTGGAACATGAAATTAGGAAGGCCCAAGTTGTAACGGCAGCAGCTGTGCTTGTTTGATCCATGTGAGAAACATGGAAATTCTTGTGACTGTTGTAATTTCCCCGCTATATATGTCAACAGTGACATCCTTTCCAGTATTTGACCTTTGGTTGTACAGCAATGCCTCCCAAAGATTTGTTTTGGCAGGTATATATACTCACAGCCTGGCTCTGTGTGCCAGTCAAAAGTTGTTTACTTTGTGTCTGGGGGAACCCCCAACATGAAATGACCTTTGACCTCTGGGGAATCCCTTGGGAACTCCCTACCTTTTTTTTATTTATTCCCTCCATATTTTCTTTTAAAACCTAGGTTTGGAAATTTGTCCTTTGAGATTTAAAAATTATTGAAATAATTTGTCATCAAAAATACATGAGGTATAAGCATTATTCACAACAGGAAGTAGACGATTTGAGACTTCCTGCCCAGCAGAATATGGCAGCGGACGGATTGAGCATGGCTGGCTAAAACAAAATCCAAGCCATCCAGCTGCTTACCTCAGCCCAGGTAGGGTGAAACTGTCATAATGATGAAATAATCCCTCATATCCAATTATCTACCCGATATTTTGTAGGTTGTTTGAGAGATGATGATATTTTTGAAGTTTGTTGAAGTGTGACTAGACCATGTGACTGTCAGTGGTAATCCATGCCTATGTGACCTTTCACCTAGTCTCCATGCATGTGCAAAAAACTGTAATAGTTGTGAAAAAGTAATTTTTGAAGCTTCATTTGTGAATAGGGATGTATTTTTGACTTGAAGTAAATGCAGTATTATTCTGGTCAGTCACTGCTACAATTCCCGGCCTGCATGGCCTTGGTAGTTCTTAGAAGTGCAAATCCGGCAATCCTTCATTATTTACTGGATGCCTAGTTCTAGTCAATTTTATTGTTATGTTTTTGAATTGACATCTTGACTTTAAATTAGCTGAAATACAATTTACAAGGTATTTATTCCGGGCTATTAATTGCAGACAAAATGTGAGAGCCTGCAAGGAATTTCTGCCCTCGGAAGGCTGGCGACCCAGCAAAGTGGTTAGTGAAATGTTTAACTCTGTTGAAGTTTAATGATGGTTGTTTGAATATGCACATGTCCAAAGAATAGAAACTTTTTGTGTGTGTTTCTAATATGAAAATCTGATGTGCACAAGCCATACAATTTTAAATGTGGATTTGATAATCTGTTGTATTTGTTTACAGTAAATGCTGCATAATTTTTGCTGGTAGCTTTCTTGCAACAACTCAGTAAACCTAAAAAGTCTATCAATTTGAGATCATAAATGTTTACATTTGAGTGTATGCAGTATGATTTAATTTCTGCAATACTAGAATTTTGTGTCCACAGCTGAAATAATGTTTCTTGTGTTTGATATGTTTCGGTCTTTACGGTGTTTGATGCATTAAAGTCAAAAGCAAGGACATGAAAGATGTGTCAAACATCAGTTATTGCACACCAAAATGCAGCTCATAATCCGGGGCCGGAACAGTAAAGACACTACCTCATACTCGTCTGTACCAAGTCATCGTGGACGAGCATGGGTGTGCAATCAAAGAACGCTGCAGATTCAAGAGGTTGGGCCGTGCCGTGTCATCGAGATCGTGATGGTGACATCCTGTCAGTACCACTCACCAGTGTGCTAGTGCTAGTATATGACAATTAAGTAAAAGACATTCACTTTTCTGCTACAGACTGCAAGTGAAGGACATGTATCCAGTGATTGAACCTTGAGGGCACATTTTAAGTCAAGTCAAGTCAAGTCAAGTTTGTGTTTCTCAAGTGCAAAGTCAAGTTTATTAGTCACTGAATACTGTGTTTATTTTGTGCTGATGTTGAGAGAAGTGTTTGCATTATTCTGTTTTCATTGTACATGTACTGCTTGTGCACATCCTGTTGCTAGCGTATTTCAATCAGTATTTTTGAACATCAATTTAAATCAGGCTAGTAAGATCAAGTAAGATCAAGGGCTGAGGTAAGGGCTGGTTGAGCTTCAATTCAATGATATAAGTATATTTCAAGATTCCTCAAATTTAATTCAATTTTGAATTAATCAAATCAAGTACAAGTTCAAAGTATTTAGGGAATCATATACCCCAAAGATAAGAATTCCCTAATTCAAGTATAGTTTCCATTCAGTTATTTTGAGTGGAAATTTCGAGGTAAACATAAAAAACACATTGTGTTTCAGGTTTGCATAATATTTTTTATCTCCAGGTTTTCACTCAAGAAATCTGGTTGGTGAAAATCCCAATTACTAAGCCTGGCTAGCATTGCCTGTCAGACCATCCAGATTTACTAAATATTTTTTTTTTACGGTCATTAGATTGCCAAAACGACTGTCGGGTGGCATATGCTGTCACAAAGAGTTCACCAACTCACTGAAACAGTTGACAGTGTATGTAATACTGCCGGCAATCGAAACTCACTTTATTCAAAGAGGTAATATAAATTACCATTTCATTTTTTGTTCCATTTCCTCACTATTTTCCATAAACACTGTACTGCAACAAAATGGCTGCAGCTGCCAAAAATGCAACTGAGCAAGAATTGCGAGAGCAGATCACAGCTGCCAAAGAGCAATTACAAGCCATAAATGCTGACTTAGCAGTTGAAACCTTGTCTGAGGAAGAGCGAGCTCAACTCAACACTGATGCAAAAACAGTACATTGTGGTATATATTACTCATACTGTATATTCCATACCTGCATACGTTAGAGCATGTTGAAATGTGTGGGGCAACATATGCAAAGGAATTTCACACCTCTGAAAGGACAAAGGAATCTCACCGCAGTGTGAAGACCAATGACGTCACAGGACGCCATGGCAACAGACTTGACACCTTCACCCCCTAAGGCGAGGAGAGGTTTTCCCATCACCTCCCAAGACGAAGGGAGGAGTTAACAGGACTAATGGGGATTTAGATAACGGGGGATTTCAGCTTGTGTTTTGCATGTCTTGGATGTGTGCCTGTATTTAACCAGCGAGCTGGGCAGAATTCTTCCTCTTTGCCTTCTGCCAAGCTCTGCACCAGATGAGACAAGATAGAAGAGTTGTTCATTAAAGACGCTGCTTTTGTGATACAAAACCGCCTCGTTATTTCCAGCTCTTCTACAACATGATGAAATAGAAACTCTTGAAATGGAGTTGGCTACAATCAGTGAACAAGAAAAGAATAATGGTGACAAGAAGCAACCAGAAGGAGAGAATGTGGTGGCTGAAGTCCAAGAAAAAGAAGATGCAAGTGATCCAGAAGATGGCGCCACTGGCAAGACTAACCAGAACACTGCACAAACAAAACTCAGGCATGTCCCACTTCATGAGCTGAAGCAAAGACGAGAGACATGCATGAAGAGACTGAAAGAAGTCAGGCGGTTAGTGAAAACAAAGGGAAAGGATAAGTCTGTCTCACCAGAGGTTTCTGCTGAATACGACAGCCTCAATGACAGAGTTGCGACTTTAGATGCTGTCATCAGTAAAAAAGAAGAACAAGAAGCACAGGTAGACAGAGCAAACAAAAAGTTTATGCGAACATACAGTAAAGTAAAGAAGGCTGTGTTCGCTCTTTTTTATGCATACAAAGATGAGGTCTTGGACACAACTGAAGATGACTTGGAAGACCTGATTCGCCTGGACAAAGAAATGACAGCTACATATGAAGCCTGTCGAGATTTGTGCCCGCCAGACAACGAGATGCGGCGCAGAGTCGACAGTGCTAAGCAAATGTGCTCAGACATGGCGAAAACCTTGAAACAAATTGGAGAGAATCCAATGATGGCAGACAAGGAGAGAAAAAGCCTTCTCAAGACTACTTGGGGAATGAATTATTCCAGGTCTCTCTTTGGAAGCAAGTTAGACTATGAGTCTGATATTTCTGCCAAGTCTAAAGTCTCCATTCAGTCAAAGGTATCTGTAAGTGCACAGATTTCAGAATCTTCAACAGGCTCTTCAACAGGATCAAGTAATGCCTCAGAAAAGGCCAGGAAGCTGGCTGAATTGAGCGCAAAGCGAAAGTGTGCAGAACTTCACGCAAAGATAAGGAAATACAAGGTGGCCTTGGAAAGTTGTCATGAGCTATTAGAAATAGCAGAAGAAGAGGAAAGAGTCCAAAAGTCAGATGACATCTCTTGTTGCAGTGACAAGCCTAGTAAAGGTTATCTGAATCCAGAGGCACCTGCTTTTTCTCCCGAGGCCAGATCACCAAAAGCTGAAGATTGCGCGAGCCAAGTAGAGTCACAGTTGGCCTTCATCGCCCAAACATTCTCAGATAGCGTCAGCAAATCAAGGCTGCCTGTCCCCACACCTCCTGTGTTTGATGGTGACCCACTCAAGTTCATCAACTTTCGCAAAAGTTTTGTGACACTTGTTGAGAACAAGGGAATTCCACCATCAGACAAGCTGTATTATCTGCAGCAGTACCTTGCAGGAGAAGCCAGAGCGGCAGTAGAAGGTTGTTTTTTCGGAAGTGATGAAGCTGCCTACAACCGTGCATGGACCACGTTGGAAGAGCGGTTCGGACACCCCTTCACCATTCAACTCTCCTTGAGAAACAAGTTGAGAGATTGGCCCAAAGTAACAGGCAAAGATAAGAAAGGCCTTCAGGATTTCAGCGATTTCCTGAGCACCCTCAAAGAAGCTATCCCCTACGTGAAAGGTCTTGAAGTTTTGAACGATTGCGTCCAAATCCAGGAAACAGCAACCAAGTTACCCGAGTATTGTAACACTAGGTGGACACGGCGTGTTACAGAAGACATAGATGTTGGAAAGGGCTACCCTTCGTTTCAAGAATTTGTCGACTTCGTAGCCAGAGAAGCCAGAGTGGCTAACAACCCTATATGCGTGGTCGCTCAAAACCAAGACAAGTTGCCAACCACGAATAGAGGAAACGAGTCTAGGGCAAAGACAAAACGAGCACCTGGCATTACTCATGCCACCAACACCAACACCAGTGCTGAAAAAGAAACCCCTAAAAGTGGAGCCAAAAATTCTCCAGTTTGCACCTACTGCGACAAAGATCACCTCATCTACAAGTGCAATGCTTTCAAAGAGTTGCCTTATGATGACAAAATACAAAGCATTCAAAGCAAGGCCCTTTGCTTCAAATGTCTCAGACGTGGCCACACATCAAAGAAGTGTCTAGTTGAAGTGTCCTGCAACACGTGCAAAGGCAAACACCAAACTCTGCTGCACTTAGACAAGAAGAAAGCAGACACAAAGCTTACAGAGTCAGAAGCCGACAAAGATGAAAACACATTTGAATCTATTTCAAACAAAACCAACCAAGATTACACGAAGAGTTATACTTCAATGATCGTACCTGTTTGGGTCAAGACAGGCCAAGCTGGCTCGCAAGAAGTATTGGTTTATGCACTGATTGATTCCCAAAGCGACAGCTCCTATATCACAGAGGATCTGGCAGCCAAGCTGTGCATGCCACATGAAATAACAAGAATGAAGATAACAACTATGACATCTTCATCGGTGGTCTATTGTAAGAAGTTCTCAGACATCAAACTGAGAGGATACGACTCGACTGTCGAAGTCCGAGTCAAGTCGTGCTACACAAGAGACCACATCCCTCACAACAGGGAGCACATTCCTTCAAAGGTAGCGGCAAGTATGATGCCTCATTTGGTGCGAATAGCCCCCTTCATTCCTCCTATTCAAGACTGTGAAGTGAGACTGTTCATTGGATACTCCTGCCCACAAGCACTCAGACCGGTGGAGATAGTCTCCAGAAATCCCGAAGAAGCCTTTGCTGTGAAAACAGACTTGGGATGGAGCATCATTGGAGGCCCTTGTTATGAACAAGGCAACAATGGTGTATGCCATAGGATTGTCGCCAAAGAATTGATAGTGCCACCACCCTGTGAGATCCTGAAGGTTCTCGACCAAGATTTCAGCGACACCAAAGATGAAGCGAAGGAGCTAATCTGCCAGGCCACTGAAATATGCAAAAAGGGCAAAGTTAGACTCCATAAGTTCCTGTCGAACAGCATAGACGTCCTGGAATCTATACCACCTTCAGAAAGAACCACTACCGTCTCCGAAATAAACTTGGAACTGGAACCTCTCCCGGTTGAGCGCACACTTGGAACAAGATGGGATGTTCAAAATGACTGCTTCAGGTTCAAGATAACACTACAGGATAAACCCAACACAAGAAGAGGCTTCCTCTCTACAGTCATGTCAGTCTATGACCCAAATGGATTTGTTAGCCCTGTGGTGTTGCAAGGGAGAAAGATCCTGCAAGAACTGTGCAAGCAAAAGAAATCCTGGGACGAACCTGTCGAGCCTGTCATAATTGAACGGTGGGAGAGCTGGAAAGCAGATATTCAGGAAGTGGAGGATCTGAAAATACCCAGATGTTTCAAGCCTGACAAGGAAGTGAAATCTTTCGAGTTGCATCATTTCAGTGATGACAGCACTCAAGGTTATGGGCAGTGCTCGTATGTCAGAATGTGTGACCAAGATGGGAACATAGACTGCGCCTTGCTCATGAGCAAAGTGAGAGTGGCACCATCAAAAGTTGTCTCCATTCCTCGGCTTGAATTGACAGCAGCAACAACGTCAGTGAAAATCAGCAAGTTCCTCAGAAGAGAGCTCAAGATCCAGGTCACCAAGGAATATTTTTGGACAGACAGCAAGGTCGTGCTGGGATACATCGCCAACAGTGCAAAGCGGTTTCACGTGTTTGTCAGCAACCGTGTACAGTACATTCGGGAGAACACTGAAGTGCAACAATGGCACCACGTACCGACCAAGTCGAATCCAGCCGATCTAGCTTCGAGAAGCATGTCGGCCAAAGAACTGGGCACTTCTATGTGGCTGAAAGGCCCAGAATTTCTCTACAAAGCAGAGCTACCACTGACTTCACCAGACGATACTCTCAACCTTGGCGACCCTGAAGTAAAAGCACAGTGTCTCGGGGCATCTAGCGTTGTTCTACCAACAGGACTGTTGGATGTACTACAAAGGATTTCGAAGTGGCAGACCATGATCAACATCTTGGGAACTATGATAAGAAGAGTGTGTTCGAAGACAAGCCGTCTACTCCAAGACAGAAAAGCACGTAATCTAGCCATCAAGTGGTTACAAGCCAAAGAGTTTCCTGAAGAGATCACAACCCTGGGGAAAGGTGGAAACGTAGCAACGTCAAGCTGCTTGAAGACTCTAGATCCCATGTTGGATGAAGAAGGCCTGCTAAGGGTTGGGGGAAGGGTTCGTGAAGCAGAAGACATCACCAAGGAAGAATGTCACCCCATTATCCTTCCAAGAAAATCACATGTCACCGAGGCCATCATCAGGCATGTACATCAAAAGACCAATCATGGAGGTCGCAGCTCAACTTTGAATGAACTACGATCTCAAGGATATAATGTACAAAGGGGCTCCAAGACAGTGGCTCAAGTGATACACAACTGTATCATGTGTCGCAAGCAAAGAAGACCAGCGGAGAGTCAGAAGATGGCTGACTTGCCACAAGAACGTACAGAAGCGCATCCTCCATTCTACAAGTCTGGAATGGATGTCTTTGGCCCGTATCTTATCAAACGCGGAAGATCAGAAATCAAGCGCTACGGACTGCTGTGCACGTGTCTGTACAGTCGTGCAATTCACCTGGAGCTTCTACACGACCTCTCAACTGACTGTTTCATCAATGCCCTAAGATGCTTCTTGGCATTGCGAGGTGTGGTTAGAAGCATACTCTGCGATCAAGGTTCCAACTTCATCGGTGCTGACAATGAACTGAAACAAGCTCTCGCCGAATTGGATCATGACAAGCTGGAGACAGTTCTAGCAAACAAGCAAGTGGAGTTCAAGTTCAATGCTCCTCATGCTAGTGAGCAAGGTGGCGTATGGGAAAGACAGATCCGCACAGTGAGGAAGACGCTGAAGTCGGTGATAGACTTTGCGAACACACGACTAGACGACGCCTCCTTAAGAACACTGTTCTATGAGGCAGCATACATCGTGAACAGTCGTCCGTTGTCTCCAACGTCTTTGAATGACCCACTCGCCGAACCTCCCATAACGCCAAACGCTCTACTTCATGGCAAGCTTGAGGGAGTCTTACCTCCACCAGGAGCCTTCTGCGCCCAGGACGTTTATGCACGGAAACGCTGGAGGCGTGTTTAACACCTGAGTCAGCTCTTTCGAAGTAGATGGAAACAAGAATACTTACTGAATCTCCAACATCGCCAAAAGTGGTGCAAACCACAAAGAAACCTCCAAACAGGAGACATTGTTCTCATGATGGATGAAGGGTTGGCGAGAAACCAGTGGCCACTTGGACTTGTGACGAGTGCAATGGCCGACAAGGACGGACTTGTCCGAAAAGTGAGGCTGAGAATTTCGAACGCCAGAAGCGTGGCTCGTGGGGAGAAGATTAAGCCAGTCTCCGAACTGGAAAGACCAGTGCAAAAGGTTGTGCTCTTGCTGCCGGTTAAAGATTAGGTGACATTGTGAAAATTTTATGTTGGCATGACTTTATAGTCTTCCATCATAAAGATTTTGGTGGGAGTGTAACGGCAGCAGCTGTGTTTGTTTGATCCATGTGAGAAACATGGCAATTCTTGTGACTGTTGTAATTTCCCCGCTATATATGTCAACAGTGACATCCTTTCCAGTATTTGACCTTTGGTTGTACAGCAATGCCTCCCAAAGATTTGTTTTGGCAGGTATATATACTCACAGCCTGGCTCTGTGTGCCAGTCAAAAGTTGTTTACTTTGTGTCTGGGGGAACCCCCAACATGGAAATGACCTTTGACCTCTGGGGAATCCCTTGGGAACTCCCTACCTTTTTTTTATTTATTCCCTCCATATTTTCTTTTAAAACCTAGGTTTGGAAATTTGTCCTTTGAGATTTAAAAATTATTGAAATAATTTGTCATCAAAAATACATGAGGTATAAGCATTATTCACAACAGGAAGTAGACGATTTGAGACTTCCTGCCCAGCAGAATATGGCAGCGGACGGATTGAGCATGGCTGGCTAAAACAAAATCCAAGCCATCCAGCTGCTTACCTCAGCCCAGGTAGGGTGAAACTGTCATAATGATGAAATAATCCCTCATATCCAATTATCTACCCGATATTTTGTAGGTTGTTTGAGAGATGATGATATTTTTGAAGTCTGTTGAAGTGTGACTAGACCATGTGACTGTCAGTGGTAATCCATGCCTATGTGACCTTTCACCTAGTCTCCATGCATGTGCAAAAAAACTGTAATAGTTGTGAAAAAGTAATTTTTGAAGCTTCATTTTGTGAATAGGGATGTATTTTTGACTTGAAGTAAATGCAGTATTATTCTGGTCAGTCACTGCTACAATTCCCGGCCTGCATGGCCTTTGTAGTTCTTAGAAGTGCAAATCCGGCAATCCTTCATTATTTACTGGATGCCTAGTTCTAGTCAATTTTATTGTTATGTTTTTGAATTGACATCTTGACTTTAAATTAGCTGAAATACCAATTTACAAGGTATTTATTCCGGGCTATTAATTGCAGACAAAATGTGAGAGCCTGCAAGGAATTTCTGCCCTCGGAAGGCTGCGACCCGGCAAAGTGGTTAGTGAAATGTTTAACTCTGTTGAAGTTTAATGATGGTTGTTTGAATATGCACATGTCCAAAGAATAGAAACTTGTTGTGTGTGTTTCTAATATGAAAATCTGATGTGCACAAGCCATACAATTTTAAATGTGGATTTGATAATCTGTTGTATTTGTTTACAGTAAATGCTGCATAATTTTTGCTGGTAGCTTTCTTGCAACAACTCAGTAAACCTAAAAAATCTATCAATTTGAGATCATAAATGTTTACATTTGAGTGTATGCAGTATGATTTAATTTCTGCAATACTAGAATTTTGTGTCCACAGCTGAAATAATGTTTCTTGTGTTTGATATGTTTCAGTCTTTACGGTGTTTGATGCATTAAAGTCAAAAGCAAGGACATTAAAGATGTGTCAAACATCAGTTATTGCACACCAAAATGCAGCTCATAATCCGGGGCCGGAACACAAGTAAATAGGGAAAGTGTGGTTGCTGTATTTTTGGATTTCGAGAAGACGTATGACATGATGTGGAAAGATGGACTGATTATCAAACTTCATAAGTTAGGCAGTAGAGGGAGAATGAAAAGATGGATTAAAATTTTTTTGAATGACAGGAAAATTTTGGTAAGAATAGGGATGCAGTACAGCTCAAGTCAAGTGATAGAAAATGGAACCCCACAAGGTAGTATTATTAGTCCCATTTGGTTTCAGTCATGATCAATGACATTTTTTGTAGAGTTAAGAGATCTGTTGGTGTCTCCTTGTTTGCAGATGATGGTGCTATGTGGACAAGAGGAAGAAATCTATCATTTATTATTAAAAAGTTGCAGCAGGCGATTGATAAAGTTGAGGTTTGGGCAGTGGAATGGGGATTTAGGTTTTCTGTGGGGAAGACAAAGGTTGTGGTATTCACTAGGAAGAGAGTAAACAATCAAGTCAATCTTAAAATGTACGATCAAAACATAGAAACAGTTGAGTGCTTTAAGTATTTGGGTGTGTGGTTCGATAAGAGTTGTTTTTGGAATATTCATGTTGAGAAAATTGTGACAAAATGTAAGAAGGTTTTAAATATTAAATGTTTGAGGGGAAGAGAATGGGGAGCAAATAGAGGTGCTTTAAAAACATTATATGTGGCTTTAATTAGGTCAGTGTTTGATTATGGGTGTATTATGTATGGATCAGCTTTAGAAACATTATTGAACAAGTTTGATATAATTCAATACCAAGCTCTGAGATTGTGCTGTTGGGCCATAAAAACTACTCCATTAGCAGCGCTCCAGGTAGAGATGGGTGAGATGCCTCTGGAGTTGAGAAGAACTCAGATAGCAGCTACATACTGGACCAACATCAGAGGATTTAGTGACAGTCACCCAGTACACAATGTACTGAAGCCTTGTCAAGAGAAAGAAAGAGGCAAATGAGATGTTTTGGATGGATAATGGAGAATAAAATCAGGGAGCTAAGGGCTGCTGATAAAGAAGTACACTACCGTTCAAAAGTTTGGGGTCACCCAGACAATTTTTTTTTTTTCTTGCCTTCTGATTGTTGCTCTGAGTGTTGCTATCCCTGTGCTGTTGCAATCCTGGAATTTCCCCGTTGTGGGACTAATAAAGGCTTGTCTTATCTTATCTTATCTTATCTTATTTTGTGTTTTCCATGAAAAGTCACACTTATTTACTACCATGAGTTGTAAAATGAATAGAAAATATAGTCAAGACATTGACAAGGTTAGAAATAATGATTTGTATTTGAAATAATATTTTTTTCCAGATACTCAACCTGCTCAAAGGAAGGTCAGTTTTATAGCTTCTCTTACCAGCTAAACTGTTTTCAGCTGTGCTAACATGATTGCACAAGGGTTTTCTAATCATCCATTAGCCTTCTGACGCAATGAGCAAACACATTGTACCATTAGAACACTGGAGTGATAGTTGCTGGAAATGGGCCTCTATACACCTATGTAGATATTGCACCAAAAACCAGACATTTGCAGCTAGAATAGTCATTTACCACACAAGCAATGTATATTAGATATTAGAGTGTGTTTCTGATTAGTTTAAAGTTATCTTCATTGAAAAAAACAGTGTTTTTCTTTCAAAAATAAGGAAATTTTTAAGTGACCCCAAACTTTTGAACGGTAGTGTATGTCCAACAGTCCCTCTTTCTGCAGGACTACCATGGTGTCTGGAAGAAGTAAAGGTGGATTTTAGACTTTTAACAAAAGACAGGAGAGGGAGGATAAACAAGAATGAGGTCAATAACTATTTAGACAGTAACTGTCCTGACTTTATAAAGATTTATACAGATGCATCTAAATCAACAAAGAATATTGTGGGAATAGCATTCATCATTCCAGAATTAGAAGTCATGAAGAAGGAAAGGGTTAATGATGACTTGGCTGTCACAGTGGCCCTCGCGAGCCACCATAAGACGCCACAAGTCTTCAGTGAGTTTGCAATGATGTTTATTAAAGGGAAAAGGAACAGGAGGATAACACAAAGCGACAAAGTAATAAGCCACGGTGGGCTAAAACACACTATGACTAGGGACAGAGACTGTAAGGCAGAGCAATCACACTTACAATTCCCGATGAGGACGAGGGATGATCAGAGATGAGGAATCAAAGAGGGATATTGACGTCCGAGACGAGGATCGCTCGCTCAACGCCAAAACACGGGGAAATTCGATGGAGACTGCTGCATCGGGCTGCATTCAGCGACCGCTTTAAATGCCGGCCACTAATGACCCCTGAATGCAGCCCAGCTGGCAGGCTTTGACAGCAGGAAGCTCCTCCTAGCGCTGTCACAATAAGAGCCCGGGGAGCCAGAGGGTAATCACTACTGTCAAGCCTGCAGGAGATGACGTATAACCCGAGCGCGGACGAGATCAGCGCTCGGATCATAACAGTACCTCCCCCTCGAGGGCGGGCTCAGAACGCCCAATGACACCCAAGCCCCCCCCCCCCCCCAGGGTGGGCGGAAGGGGGAGCAGGCCAGGGGGGAGTGGACCAGCAAAGACAAAAAAAATAAAACAAAAAAACATGGCAACAGGAGCGCGTAGGCAGACAGAAAAAAAAAAACCCCGACACTCCCATGCACGAATTGCAACAAAGGTGGAACAGTCACAGGGCAAAACAACTATGAACAGGATATTTACAAGAACACAAACCATGATCAAGGCAGACAGGGAAAAATAACAATTACAGAGTGCAACAACAGAAAATACCAAATTCCAAAAGGCAAAAATACACCAACTGTTACGGGCAGTGAATGGACATTAAACAGAGGGAAAACAAACAAAAACACCCGCTAGGAAAGGGTGAAATGCACAATCACAAACACAAGACCCCCTGCACATCCCAAAAGATTACAGACACAATGAAGATGAAAACCCGGGATGATGGCAGTCCTGGTTCTGTGGCATGAAGGCTGATAGTTCGGGGGGCCGCCCAGCATCAAATGGCCATATAGCAGGCAGGGGGAAAAAGGACAGTTTGGGTGGCCTACCCCAGTCCCATGCCCGGAAACACAATTTCTGGCAGCCAGACTAGGTTGCCAAACAGACAGTCCAGTGGGTCGGGTGGCCGGCCCAGAGTGCCAAATGGGCGCGGCAGTCCTTCAGGCGGCCGACCCACATCGCTTAGCCACCAGGACCGCAGGGGAGAGAACGACAACGGCTTCCCTGCAGAGGGGATTAGCGAGGGCGAGCCGGGCTAAAAGTGAGGAACCCAAACGGCACCTGGTGGAGAAGGCTTGGGGGGAAGATGAGGGTGATGATGATGAAGATGAAGATGAGGATGAAGATGAGCCAGTCCAGTGTCCGGTGGCAGGGGATCTGCAGCTCCCTCACCAACCGTGGATTCAGCTGGCGCTGCATCCATGATGGACCCCGATTGGGTCACGGCTGCACCCGTGTCGGACCCCGATTGGGTCACAGCTGCACCTACGTCAGACCCTGACTGGGTCGGCGTTGCACCAGAACCGACCTCCAACCCTGAACCCGAAACCTCTGGCACAGCGACCGGAATCAGCTCCGCACCGGTGACCCTGGGAGAAGGCTCAGGAGAGAGAAAAGAACCGGGATCAGGATCACCGGTAACGCCAGAACCCGGTGAGACAAGCTTGGATGCAGCGGACGGCTGCACCCGGCTCGCCTCCCCAAGAGACAGGCAAAATTGCTTTAAAATGGAGAAGAGGAAGACAACACAGAGCACTTGCCTGATCTCGGGTTCCGACGCCGTCCAGGACTTCGACAATCCGGGCTCAGATGGGAGGACATCGTCCTCTGGCTCCCACTCAGCTACGTCGGGCTCTGCAGCTGGCATGATGGTGTCCGCAGCCTGAGGACCCTCCGGCACTGACGTCCACGCCATGCGGGCTGGGGACCCTCGACCTGCTGGACCGGACTGCTCGTCTGTGGAGACCTGGGGACCCTTCTTCGTCGGCACAGGCTCCACGCTGCAGTCCGCTCTCCTCCTCCGCCCACGGTGTGGCTGCGGGACCGGAACCAGGCTCTCCAGAACCGCAGGCCCCCTCCTCATCCGGCGACGTTGGCCTGGAGTCGAGGACCGCTCAGTGGAGGGAGACACAGAGGAAGCGGGTTTAATAATAGAAGCTACAGCAGGTGGTGGGAGCTCGGGGGACTGCGAACCCTGAACTCCACCCCCAGGAGTCAGACAAGGCAAATCACAATTATGAGGAGATGAGTGAACTTGAACTTGCTTGTCTCCCGGAGGGAGGATGGTGCCTGCTGTAGTGGACGTTGCTCCTCCCTTTCCCCGCCAGATGGTGACAGAGGGCCCCCTGGGAGGACGAGGGGGAGCCGCTCGCGATGGATCTGGGATGGGGCTCGCCGAAACAGGACTCTGAGCACACACAGCAGCCGGGGAAGGCGTCGAGGAGGAGAGGGCGACAGCCGAGATGAACCGGGCACAGAACGCTAACGGGACAGCAGGAGAAGATGATCCAGGGGGACAGGCTGCGGGGATTCCCTCCTGGCGAAATGTCAAGGAAGCAGCTGACTGTGGGGTTGAGGCCTTGCGGCGACCCGGAACTGGATCCAGACGGGGTTCATGCTGAGGCTTAGAGCGGGTGTGACGATGGTTTCTTGCAGGGGGCGAGGCGAAGGTGAGGTCCCGGAATTGCCGCTCCTGAGCAGAAACAGAGGCAACCAGGTCAGCGTACTCAGGGAAGTCACTTAACTCGGGGTTCCTCTCCACCAGTCTGACTGCTGCCATCACATGCTTAATTATTTGTGTGGGGTGAACAACGGAACAAGCTGCCGCCACTCGGTCCCGGATGAAAGCAACTGTGAGTTGTAGCTTCTCCGGGGGATTCCCGAATGACAACACTCTCCGGCGGGGATCACCCCTGGGCGGTGCGAGCTCCTGGACTGGAATGGCAACAGGAATGGGATCCGGACATGAGGAGCGATGATGCCTCCCCTTCGGCTTCCTGCCGGGGTTTCCCTCCAGCCCACGGAGTATCTCGTGCTGCACGGCGATGTCATCTCTCCTTGCACTGACTTCAGGGTGGTTGGCGAAGCGGGGGAGGTGATTCAGCACGTCCTCAGCACAGTCCAGGTACCAGCCCACGTCGCTGTGGAAGTCAAGGAGGGAGGCGGCGATGAGGGTTTCATCGACGTATTCAAGGACGTCCGCCAGCTCGTTGCTCTGGCTCCGAGCGTGGACCCTCCGCAACGGCGTGCTGTCAGCACGCAGTACCCAGACAGGAAAGAGCAAAGTCCAATGCAAAAACTCACCGGGAACGACGTCTCGGTGTGGCGCCCCTGTTTAGGCATCCTGGAAGCAGTCTACTGTCACGGTGGCCCTCGCGAGCCACCATAAGATGCCACAAGTCTCCGGTGAGTTTGCAATGATGTTTATTAAAGGGAAAAGGAACAGGAGGATAACACAAAGCGACAAAGTAATAAGCCACGGTGGGCTAAAACACACTATGACTAGGGACAGAGACTGTAAGGCAGAGCAAGCACACTTACAATTCCCGATGAGGACGAGGGATGATCAGAGATGAGGAATCAAAGAGGGATATTGATGTCCGAGATGAGGAACGGTCGCTCGACGCCAAAACACGGGGAAATTCGACAGAGACTGCTGCATCGGGCTGCATTCAGCGACCGCTTTAAATGCCGGCCGCTAATGAGCCCTGAATGCAGCCCAGCTGGCAGGCTTTCACAGCAGGAAGGTCCTCTGAGCGCTGTCACAATAAGAGTCCGGGGGCCAGAGGGTAATCACTGCTGTCAAGCCTGCAGGAGATGACGTATGACCCGAGCGCGGACGAGATCAGCGCTCGGATCCTTACATCGGCTGTGTATACTGGTGAGCTTTTGGCAATCTTTTTGGCCTTGGGTAGGGTGGATGAAGTAAAGCCCAGAAAGGTTTTGATAGGGTCTGACACTAGTAGTGCAATGGAGGGTATTAGGCAGATACATTCAGAATCAAGACAGGATTTGGTCATGGAAATTGTTCATTCAGTAATGAGAATTTCAAAGGCAGGCGTGGATACTAGGCTCATCTGGATTCCGGCACACATTGGAGTGGGGAATGAACTAGCAGATAAATATGCAAAATGTGCAACTAGGAAGAGTCAAGTTAGTAGAAATGTGAACTATAGCAAGGCAGAGGTCAAGAGCATTAAAACACAAATTAAAAAGAAGTGGCAGGAAGAGTGGGATAGAGGAAATAAAGGACAGAACCTGTATGGCATACAAAAGAAAGTAGGGGAAGCTAGAGAAGTTTGCAGGAGGAGAAAGGAGGAGGACATCATATCTAGATTAAGATTTGGTCACACACGTCTGAATAGTACATTAGTTATAATGAAAAAACACCCAAATGGAAACTGTGATTATTGTGGAAACAACGAAACAGTTGAACATATATTTATGCACTGTCCAAAGTATCAGTTTGCATGGTTAGCATTGGTGGACAGTCTATACAGGAACAAAACTCAGGTCAACATTAGATTTTACAGACGAGTTCAGGGGATGTGCTCTATAAGGTGTGGGAACCCCCACAACAGACTGGACAGGCACAGCAATGTGTGTATTAATGTCTACAGACAGCCCGCTTCTCCTGGCTTTTTCCGGCTCTCTACTGTGATGTTAATGTGCCATTCATGAATTGTGTTCATGCTTCCTGTCCTTACTGTGTCTATACACTGATGACAATATGTAGATGTGCCTTGTAACCTCTTTTGTCCTGCAGTTCTGGAGCAGAGGCGAAGCCTGGCTAACAATCTCCTTATTGTTATGTGTGTCTCTTAAATGCAAATGCCCATACCTACTGCTGTGAATGCCTTTCATGTATTGTCTGTAGTTGGGTATATAAGCTGCAATATTCTGTAAATCTCTCTCTCACTTTGACTACTGCTGCTGACACACACATCCTGTGTCTCTTTGCTGAGAGCCTGAGGACCCCACTCCAGCCTGCTTGCACAAGGGCCGGAGTGGAGTTCCTATGACGGCGGTATGATAATAAACCTATTTAAAACCTTCACCATGCTGCCTTATTTTATCATCCGCCGCACTGGTGACCCCGAGGAAGCACACGTTTTGTGCGACGCAACCTTCTGGTCTGGACAGTTATGCTGGTGACCCCGAGAATGCAACCTTCTGGTCTGGACAGCTGCACTGGTGACCCCGAGGAAGCACACGTTTTGTGCGATGCAACCTTCTGGTCTGGACAGTTACACTGGTGACCCCGAGAATGCAACCTTCTGGTCTGGACAGCTACACTGGTGACCCGACACTGAACGCACCATGGCCGAGCGAGTGACAAAGATCGTCTCCTCCCTCTCACCGCTCCAACGCATCTACACGAGCGAGTGACAAAGATCGTCTCCTCCCTCTCACCACTCCAACGCATCTACACGAGCTCGAGGGACAAAGATCGTCTACTCCCTTTCACCGCTCCAACACGATGAACAGGGATGATTAAGCTCCCTGAACCTGGTTCTCCTCTCCAGCTGGCCCACCCACGCACAGAGCCTCGGCACACGCACCGGGGAGTTACGAGGACGGCGCACCACGCACGGGACGCATACGGCTCTACAGACCCCATCCTCCTTCGCCGCTGCACACAGGCCCTTCAGGGTTGCTCGTACACCTGAGGCACGCACGCAGCTTGCTCACTGGATCTTCTTATGGTCTTAGCCATGGCGCACAATGGGAATTCAGCAGTCTGCGGTCCCCGAAGGCTTTAGGGTTGCGCCCGCACCTAAAGTCAACACGCCAAGTCCCTTTGCTTTTGTTTTTTTATTACAGCCACCCCTGTTTTCTTCATGGCCGCTGTTAATCCTTGCCGCTTCCTTTTTTCTTCATGGCCACTATTAATCCTTGCAGGACTTAATTGCGAGAGGAGCCAGTGACTAATTTTTCTTCTTGTGGATCTCCGCACGTTCAACGGGACAGCCCCTCAACATCGCGGACCAACAAGCAATTTTTGCGGGGCTCAGACGATTTCACCGTCCCCGGCCGGCATTTACTACCCCCCACCCCCCTCCACCTCCGCCTGCACAGAGCTTTCCCTGCTCGCTGCCAAAACCGGACTATCGAGGCCTCGGCCGCCTGCCGAGCCCTCTGGGGGGGAGCGTGTGGGAACCCCCACAACAGACTGGACAGGCACAGCAATGTGTGTATTAATGTCTACAGACAGCCCGCTTCTTCTGGCTTTTTCCGGCTCTCTACTGTGATGTTAATGTGCCATTCATGCATTGTGTTCATGCTTCCTGTCCTTACTGTGTCTATACACTGATGACAATATGTAGATATGCCTTGTAACCTCTTTTGTCCTGCAGTTCTGGAGCAGAGGCGAAGCCTGGCTAACAATCTCCTTATTGTTATGTGTGTCTCTTAAATGCAAATGCCCATACCTACTGCTGTGAATGCCTTTCATGTATTGTCTGTAGTTGGGTATATAAGCTGCAATATTCTGTAAATCTCTCTCTCACTTTGACTACTGCTGCTGACACACACATCCTGTGTCTCTTTGCTGAGAGCCTGAGGACCCCACTCCAGCCTGCTTGCACAAGGGCTGGAGTGGAGTTCCTATGATGGCGGTATGATAATAAACCTATTTAAAACTCTCAGTTCGGACTTCCGGTCTGGACGCCATGGTGATAGCATCCTAACGCTGAAACTCCCAGACTCAATCCAAGGAAAACATCCTCAAAATCAGACCTAATGGATTTTTGGAAGATTAAAAATCAAAAGACAATAACACCATGCCTAACCACAAGCAGAAGAAACTGACATTCCCCAGGTCAGGACGCACAGCGGCCGCAGAATCTGAACCGGAGGACCTCCGTTCAGAAGACGAGGACCTGGGCCTAGCTAACAAAAGGATTAGCTTGAAATCGCTATTTGACGAATTACGACGATTTCGGGCCGAATTTCTTGAATTCAGAGAGGATCTAAAAAGGGCGAACAGCAGAATGGACCAGGCCGAAAACCGAATCTTGGAAGCTGAAGAAAGAGTAAAAGTGCTTGAAGATTCTGTGCTGGATTTACACAGAAAACAGTCAAGGCTGGAGGCTAAGCTAACCGACCAAGAAGGAAGACAGAGACGAGATAACATCAGAATTCACGGTCTGAAAGAAGGAGCTGAAGATAGTTTCAACACAGTGGCGGAATGCGTGGAATCTTTATTGAGAGAGAAGTTGGATATTCCACAAACCACCGATTTGAAGATAGAAAAAGCCCATCGTACATTAGCCGCAAAGTCAGCCCCGGAAGCGCCCCCACGTTCTGTGGTGGTGAGATTCGCCAATTTCAAAATAAAACAAGAGGTTGTAAGACGGGCTTGGCAGAAAAAAGGATTTATGCATCATGAGAGAAAAGTCTTCGTGGAGCATGATTACGCCCCTGAGGTTCTTAAAAAGCGACGGGAATATAACGACGCCAAAAAGGTTCTACGGAACAGAATCTACGCTTTCAGACGCCATTTCCGGCGAAGCTAAGGGTCTTTTACGGGGAAGAGTCATGTCTCTATAATTCAGCGGAAGAAGCAACAACTGACATGGCAAGAAGAGGACTCCCGGTAACGGTGTTTAAACCCGCAGCGGATTTGAGCGAGAAAATCAGAGCTCAAACGTGGTCCACTTAGAGACCTTCAAAAACCACGGGCCAGCAGCGGGAAATCCAGCCCCAGAGCTACAAAGATAAGCTTTCCAGTTCCAGGAAGGAATAGCGACCTTTTTGTTTTTTTTGTTTTTTTTTTCTTTTCAGTCACTCTGCACTTCCACCCCCCCTCCTACAAGGTAACAAACATTAAAGGAGATGCAGAATCAGCATGTGGTAAAACCTTTCATGGAGCAGTTATAGCATTAGAAACAAATGTCTTCTTAATTTAAAGGGGAAAAAAAAAATCATGTTAAAATAGAAACGTAACAATGATCCACACGTTCTCTCCACACTAACAAATACTGTATTAGAGTGAATGTTTGCTGTGATGGGGGTGGAAGGGTGCACACAATCTCATAGGGTATAGGCATAAAAAAAAAAAAATCATTACAAATTCGGATTGGGATCTGAAATTCACGTTAAAAACATGGGACAACTTACAGGGGTAAGAGAGGGCCCTCAACACGTAACAGAGTTTGAGGAATTTCCCTCAGAGCCTACACTCCATCAGGGCTCTTACAGGGTCTTTAAAGAGACCCCAGCTCAGGAAGTTTTTTTTGACAGTTTTTTGTTTTAAAGTTTCGTACACTATGTTCTTAATGTTTTTTATGTTCTTAATGTTCTTTCAGTTTCTGAGTAACAAAAAAGAGGGCCACCACACTGTTATACTAAATAAGAAAATACAATGGAGAAACAGGGTGTAACCAAAATAGCCTCATATAATGTAAAAGGGATCCTGAATCCAGTTAAAAGATCCAAGATTCTACGCAAAATGAAAAAAGAAAAAGCAGAAATAATATTTTTACAAGAAACCCACCTAACAGACGTGGAACACACTAAACTCAACAGACAAGGGTTTAAAATGATCTCTTCATCTTCATATAAATCAGGGAGGAGGAGGGGAGTAGCGACATTGATATCAACCAAAATTACATTTGAAAAAAAATCAGAACACAAAGATAAAGAAGGGAGGTACAGTTTGGTAACTGGGTGGCTAGAGGGAGAAGATATCACCCTGCTGAATGTATATGCACCACCAGGGGCTAAATGGAAATTTTATAAAAATATATTCGACCTAATGATAACTAAAGCCCAAGGTTTAGTGATATGTGGTGGAGACTTCAATCTAAGACTGAATCCATACTGGGATGCAACAGGTAATTCTTCACATCAAAATAACACCCAAAATAGGAATACTCGGATGATACTAAAAGAAATGGGAATCTGTGACGTATGGAGGGAATTCAACCCCAATGTAAAAGATTATACTTTTTATTCAACGCCACATTCATCTTACTCAAGAATTGATTACTTTTTTATGTTTAATAGAGACATTGGAAGAGTAAAAACATGTAAAATAGGACTGATGGATCTCTCCGACCACAGTCCGATCTATATGGATTTAAACATCCAAAAATACACAAATGATACATTTTCCTGGAGGTTGAATTCAAGTGTCCTGAAAGGACCACTGAAAGATGAATTGGAATCAGATATTCTCAGATATTTGGAAGAAAATGATAATGGAGAAGTATCCCCTTTAATACTGTGGGATGCGTGCAAAGCTGTAATAAGCGGAAAAATTATTGCAAAACTGGCAACCCAAAAGAAACTGAGACAAGAAAAACTAATCACACTAGAGTCAGAGCTCAAGAACCTAGAAAAAGAACACAAAGACAACACTCATTCTAATGGCTCGCTCAAGATTAAAGAAATTAAAAATCAAATAAATGAGATCTACACAATAGAAATCCAGAAGAAACTTACATTTCTGAAACAAAAACACTATGAAGCAGGCAGTAAATCGGCAAAATTACTAGCCTATAAATTAAGGAAACAACAAACGGAAAGAGCAATCTACAAAATCAGAGACCCAGTATCAAAGGAAATAAAATTCAGAAATCAGGATATTCTTAAAAGCTTCGAGAATTACTACAAGAACTTATACTCCCACAAAAAACATAAAAACGCATCCGAGACATTCCTAAACACATTAAACCTTCCCCAACTTACGGAATCACAAAATAAAACCCTACTGTCAGAAATACAACCTAAAGAATTGGAAAAAGCAATTATGAAACTTAAAGCTAACAAATCCCCAGGAGCAGATGGCTATACAGCAGAATGGTACAAAACCTTTAAACAGCAACTATCTCCTCCTGAAAACATTTAACTACGTCCTCCACACAGGGGAACCCCCCCCCCCCCTGGAGAGAAGGGGTCATTGCAGTTATACCTAAACCTGAAAAGGATAAACTAGAATGCTCCAACTACAGACCAATCAGTGTATTAAATCAGGACTATAAGCTTTTTACCACTATCCTTGCCAAAAGGTTAGAAAACATACTGACAGACTTAATTCACTTAGACCAAACAGGTTTTATAAGACAAAGACAGACACAAGACAACATTTGACGCACTTTACACATAATTCATCATATAAAAAAATATAACCTAAATGCAGTCATATTGGGATTAGATGCTGAAAAAGCATTCGATTCGGTTGACTGGTCTTTCCTATATAGAATCTTATCCAGTTTCAATTTTCATAACAACTTCATTAGAACTATACAGGCATTATAGTTTACCTTGAACAACCAGATAAATCAATAATGGAAATGATGAACTTGATAGAAAATTTTGGAAAATTATCAGGATACAAGATAAACATAACAAAAACACAAATACTGACATTCCACTATAACCCTCTAAACCAGATAACTGATAAGATCAAACTAAACTGGAAACAAAAAGAAATAAAATACCTTGGAGTGAACATACCTAAAGACCTAAGCAAAATATATAAAGCAAACTATGATAGGTTGGAACAAGAAATAAAAAAAGATATTGATAGATGGTCAATCTTAAATATGGATCTGAATTCAAAAATTGAGACAGTCAAAATCAGCATACAACCTAGATTACTTTACCTCTTCCAGGCTATACCAACAGAGATTCCAGATGCCCAATTCTCAAAGTGGGACAGGATGATATCGAGATTTGTTTGGGGAGGTAAAAAACCAAGAGTGAAATATAAAACCCTCCAATTACCAAAAGAGAAAGGAGGCATGGGCCTACCGAGTCTAAAGGAATATTACTACTCAGCACAAATAAGATATATCATATGTTGGTGCGACGAGGGATATGAGGCAAAATGGAAAGAAATGGAAAAGGAAATTGAGGGACTCCCAGTACAAAGCATAATAGGGGATAAAGATGCATATAAGCAAATCAAACAAATAGACCCAATCACTAAATTTACTTTAGAACTGTGGTATAAAATAGTACAAAAATATAATATAAGGGAAGACATAAAACTATTGAAATGGGTAGCATTTGACAGTCAGTTTGAACCGGCAAAACAAGATAGGGGATACAAAAATCTGGTGAACAAGGGAATCACAGCATGGGGCAATATCGGAAAAAAAGATCTCGGGAGCTTTGTAAATATCAGGAGAAAATTTAAATTAGAAAGATCGGAATTTTTCAGATATCTGCAGATGAGAGATTACTATATGAAGAAGATTAGGCATAACCTCCAAACAGATGTGAACGAGATTATACAACTTATTTTAAGCTCATATGCAGGAAATAAAATAAGAATTATTTCAAAACTATATCAGAAACTTATGACAAACAATCATACAAGTAACTATATAAAGGAGAAATGGGAGAAAGAGCTCAATTTAAACATAACAGAAGAAAGCTGGCAGGAAATATGGAAAACACAACACACATCAACAAATTCAAGGGCATGGAGGGAATTTGGATGGAAAAACCTGATTCGCTTTTTCATTACACCACAGATTCAAGGAAAATATACAAATACCCAATCTTTATGCTGGAGGGGATGTGGGGCTCAAAATGCAGACCACTCACATATGTTTTGGAAATGCTACAAAATATCATCATTTTGGAAATCTATGCATGTGACAATACAGAGGATATTAGGATATAATATACCAATGAACTGTAACCTGATGTACTTATGTGATCTTAAAAAAGACAATGTTATACAGGCTGAGGACAGATATCTAGTTAAAATCTTGTTGATTGCATGTAAAAAAACTATCACAAAAAAATGGCGATCAGAAGTTCTTCCTGACCAAGAACAATGGACTGACATTGTTGAGGACATACGTATGATGGAAAAACTAACATATCGACGAAGAATGCAAGAAGGAATATGGGAGAAAAAATGGCGGAAATGGACACACTACAAAGTGCAACAACGAGGCAGAAATTGAAAGAATAACCAAAGACACTGAAAAAACCAGAAGAATTAAGAGATGGAAACTAAAAACTTGATGCTCCAACATTTGTCCCCCCCCCTTTTATTTTTTTTTAATTTTTTAATTTTTTTTTATTTTTATTTATTTATTTTTTTTATTTTTCCCTACCCTAACCCCTTTGTTTTTTAAATGTAGAATGTGATCTGAATGCATTATATATGATGAAAAATGAATAAAAATCTAAGTTACAAAAAAAGAACTATACAGGCATTATATAAAAACCCAACAGCTAAAATAAGGATTAACGGTAATTTATCATCATCTTTTGAGCTGGAAAGAGGATGTCGTCAAGGCTGCCCCCTGTCTCCACTGCTCTTTGCAATCTTCATAGAACCTCTGAGCCAATGGATAAGACAAAATCAAGAAATTCAAGGTATTACACTTGGTCAGAAGGAACATAAAATAGCACTTTTTGCTGATGACATTTTAATATACCTAGGGCAGCCAGACACTTCTCTACCAGAACTAATCTCAGTTTTTTCAGACTATGGAGATTTATCGGGGTACAAATTAAACATGCATAAAACCCAAGTTTTAACATTCAACTATGACCCAAATCATTTTTCACTAAATGAACTCAAAACTAACTGGGAGTTGGAATCTATGAAATATCTGGGGGTCAATATCCCGAAACAACTCGACAAAATTATAACACTAAACTATGATCCACTGGTGACAAAAATAAAATCTGACCTAGCAAGATGGAATATGATACCATTCTTAGGTACTGCACAAAGAATTGAAGCAGTCAAAATGAATATACTCCCACGTCTTCTATACCTTTTCCAAACAATACCGGTAGAACCTCCCAAAAAAACATGGCAGATGCTGGACAGAAGGATCTCAAGATTCATATGGCAGGGTAAGAGACCTAGAATCAGATATAGAACCCTACAGCTAAACAAAGACAAAGGTGGGCTCGCGCTGCCAAATATCAGGGACTATTTTATAGCTGCACAAATTAAAACTTTAGTAGAGATATGTAACCCAGTCTACACTGCACAATGGAAGGAGATGGAATGCCAAATAACAAGTGACATCCCCCTACAGGCGATAATAGGGAACAATGCCTTAACTAAACTCTTGAATAACACTAACCCGTGGATAGAGACCCCGCTAAAAATTTGGTTTAAGATAGTCAGAGAGAATCAAGCTAGAGAGCCCTATCGACTTCTGCAATGGATTGCCTATGATCAAGACTTTACCCCCAATAAAACAGACACTAGATTTAAAGAGTGGAAAGAGAAAGGGCTGATAAAATATTACGATTTTTTTATTTAAGTTTTTGTAAAGGGTATACAGGTCGTTACAGCAATGCAGTGTTTACATTTTCATCACATGTTCCCTTATTTTCTGATATCTGACAACATTGGAAGATTAATTCTTACAACACCCCTTATTTTTTTTTTTTTTTTTTTAAAGTGAAAGAAAAAGTGAAATTAAAGAGAAAAAAAAAACAAAACAAAAAACAAAAAAAAACCAAACAAACCAGTAAAAAACAAACAAAAAGAAAAAGTAAGTAAATAAAGATAAAAGAGCATCTGAGTAGCATTGGAACAAAGAGCAGAACCATTATTGAAATGGTATTTGTCAAAGATTAGATCTAATGGAAGACACATATGCGGTCCAGGGTTGCCAAAAGTTCATGAACCCATCCATGTCCTGTCTCAGTGCGAATGTCAACTTTTCCATCGAGTAAATGTCTTGGATCACGTTAGTCCAATCTTCAGGTGTAGGACAGTCCTTCAACATCCATTTTTTAGTTAGAGCTTTTTTGCTTGCCAATATTAAAACATTGAATAAGTATTTTTCTCCTCGTCTTTCCAGTGAGTCCGGTAGTAAACCCAAATACAAAGTTACAAAAGAAAAGGGAACTGTAATTTTGAATATTTTCCCCAATATTGTCTGTACATTGGTCCAATATTGGTGGATAACTGGGCATGACCAAAACACATGAAAATGATTTGCAGTCTTTTCACCACACAAGCGCCAACAGTTCAATCCCTTATGGGTAAATTTGATTTGTGCAGGTGTTCTGAAAAATCTTGCCAAGTTTTTCCATCCAAATTCTCTCCACTGCAGGGATGAGGTACTTTTCCATTGCTGTTTATTTAGCTTTTCCCATATTTCCAGATGTAAAGTGAAATTCCCCTCTTTTTCCCATCTCTCTTTTATATAAGATGTGTTGTCTCCTTTTAAGTCTTGAAGACCTTGGTATATTTTAGAAATGTATCTGATCCCTGGGATCCCTTTATATGCCATTAAGAAGACCTTCAGAACACCTGACTGGGCCCTTTCCAAAACCTCCTTTTTAAGTATATTGTTTATGTGGTGTCTAAGCTGGAAGAACCTGTAAAGGTCTTGATTTATTAGGCCTTGTTTTTTCAAATCTTCAAAACTTCTTAAGATTTGCCCTTTAAAAAAATCGTAATATTTTATCAGCCCCTTCTCCTTCCACTTTTTAAATCTGGTGTCTGTTTTATTAGGAGTAAAGTCCTGATCATAGGCGATCCATTGCAGAAGTCGATAGGGCTCTTTAGTTTGATTCTCTCTGACTATCTTAAACCAAATTTTTAGCGGGGTCTCTATCCACGGGTTAGTGTTATTCAAAAGCTTAGGTAAGACATTGTTCCCTATTATCGCCTGTAGGGGGATGTCACTTGTTATTTGGCATTCGATCTCCTTCCATTGTGCAGAGTAGACTGGGTTACATATCTCTACTAAAGTTTTAATTTGTGCGGCTTTAAAGTAGTCCCTGATATTTGGCAGCGCGAGCCCACCTTTGTCTTTGTTTAGCTGTAGGGTTCTATATCTGATTCTAGGTCTCTTGCCCTGCCATATGAATCTTGAGATCCTTCTGTCCAGCTCCTGCCATGTTTTTTTGGGAGGTTCTACCGGTATTGTTTGGAAAAGGTATAGAAGACGTGGAAGTATATTCATTTTGACTGCTTCAATTCTTTGTGCAATACCCAAGAATGGTATCATATTCCATCTTGCTAGGTCAGATTTTATTTTTGTCACCAGTGGATCATAGTTTAGTGATATAATTTTGTTGAGTTGTTTCGGGATATTGACCCCCAGATATTTCATAGATTCCGACTCCCAGTTAGTTTTGAGTTTGCTTAGTGAATAATGATTTGGGTCATAGTTGAATGTTAAAACTTGGGTTTTATGCATATTTAATTTGTACCCCGATAAATCTCCATACTCTGAAAAAACTGAGGTTAGTTCTGGTAAAGAAGTGTCCGGCTGCCCTAGGTATATTAAAATGTCATCAGCAAAGAGTGCTATTTTATGTTCCTTCTGACCAAGTGTAATACCTTGAATTTTTTGGTTTTGTCTTATCCATTGGCTCAGAGGTTCTATGAAGATTGCAAAGAGCAGTGGAGACAGGGGGCAGCCCTGACGACATCCTCTTTCCAGTTCAAAAGATGATGATAAATTACCGTTAATCCTTATTTTAGCTGTTGGTTTTTTATATAATGCCTGTATAGTTCTAATGAAGTTGTTATGAAAATTGAAACTGGATAAGATTCTGTATAGAAAAGACCAGTCAACCGAATCGAATGCTTTTTCAGCATCTAATCCTAATATGACTGCATTTAAGTTATATTTTTTTATATGATGAATTATGTGTAAAGTGCGTCGAATGTTGTCTTGTGTCTGTCTTTGTCTTATAAAACCTGTTTGGTCTAAATGAATTAGGTCTGTCAGTATATTCTCTAACCTTTTGGCAAGGATAATGGTAAAAAGCTTATAGTCCTGATTTAGTACACTGATTGGTCTGTAGTTGGAGCACTCTAGTTTATCCTTTTCAGGTTTAGGTATAACTGCAATGACCCCTTCTCTCCAGGAGGGGGGGATTTCCCCTGTGTGGAGGACATAATTAAATGTTTTCAGGAGGAGAGGAGATAGTTGCTGTTTAAAGGTTTTGTACCACTCTGCTGTATAGCCATCAGCTCCTGGGGATTTGTTAGCTTTAAGTTTCATAATTGCTTTTTCCAATTCTTTAGGATGTATTTCTGACAGTAGTGTTTTATTTTGTGACTCCGTAAGTTGGGGAAGGTTTAATGTGTTTAGGAATGCCTCGGATGCGTTTTTATGTTTTTTGTGGGAGTATAAGTTCTTATAGTAATTCTCGAAGTTTTTAAGAATATCCTGAATTCTGAATTTTATTTCCTTTGATACTGGGTCTCTGATTTTGTAGATTGCTCTTTCTGTTTGATGTTTCCTCAATTTATAGGCTAGCAATTTTGCCGATTTACTGCCTGCTTCATAGTATTTTTGTTTCAGAAATGTAAGTTTCTTCTGGATTTCTATTGTGTAGATCTCATTTATTTGGTTTTTAATTTCCTTAATCTTGAGCGAGTCAGTAGAATGAGTGTTGCCTTTGTGTTCTTTTTCTAGGTTCCTAAGTTCTGACTCTAATGTGGATAGTTTTTCTTGTCTTAGTTTCTTTTGGGTTGCCAGTTTTGCAATAATCTTTCCTCTTATTACAGCTTTACATGCATCCCACAGTATTAAAGGGGATACTTCTCCATTATCGTTATCTTCCAAATATCTGAGAATATCTGACTCCAATTCATCTTTCAATGGTCCTTTCAGGACATTTGAATTTAACCTCCAAGAAAATGTATTATTTGTGTATTTTTGGATATTTAAGTCCATGTAGATCGGACTGTGGTCGGAGAGATCCATCAGTCCTATTTTACATGTTTTTACTCTACCAATGTCTCTATTAAACATAAAAAAATAGTCAATCCTTGAGTAAGATGAATGTGGAGTTGAGTAAAATGTATAGTCTTTTACACTGGGGTTGAGTTCCCTCCACACATCACAGATTCCCATTTCTTTTAGTAGCATCCGAGTCTTCCTGTTTTGGGTGTTATTTTGATGTGGGGAATTACCAGAAGCATCCCAGTATGGATTCAGTCTAAGATTGAAGTCCCCACCACATATCACTAAACCTTGAGCTTTAGTTATCATTAGGTCGAATACATTTTTATAAAATTTCCAGTTAGCCCCTGGGGGAGCATACACATTCAGCAGGGTGATATCTTCTCCCTCTAGCCGCCCAGTTACCAAACTGTATCTCCCTTCTTTATCTTTGTGTTCTGATTTTTTTTCAAATGTAATTTTGGTTGATATCAATGTCGCTACTCCCCTCCTCCTCCCTGATTTATATGAAGATGAAGAGATCATTTTAAACCCTTGTCTACTGAGTTTATTGTGTTCCACGTCTGTTAGGTGGGTTTCTTGTAAAAGTATTATTCCTGCTTTGTCTTTTTTCATTTTGCCTAGAATCTTGGATCTTTTAACTGGATTCAGGATCCCTTTTACATTATATGAAATTATTTTGGTTACACCCTGTTTCTCCATTGTGTTGTTTTGTTTAGTATAACTGTGTGGTGGCCCTCTTTTGTGCTACTCAGAAACTGAAAGAACATTAAAAACAAGAAAAACATTAAGAACATAGTGTAAAAAACTTTAAAACAAAAAACTGTCAAAAGAACTTCCTGGGCTGAGGTCTTTTTAAAGACCCTGTAAGAGCCTTGATGGAGTGAAGGCTCTGAGGGAAATTCCTCAAACTCTGTTACGTGTTGAGGGCCCTCTCGTACCACTGAAAGTAGTCCCATGCTTTTAACGTGAGTTTCAGAACCCAATCCAAACTTGTAATGATTTTTTTTTTTTTTTCCTTTTATGCCTAAACCCTGTGAAATTGTGTGCACCCTCCCACCCCCATCACATCAAACATTCACGCAAAAACAGTATTTGTTAGTATGAGCAGAACATGTGGATTATTGTCACATTTCTATTTTAACAAGTTTTTTTTTTTTTTATTACAAAGACTTATTTGTTTCAAATAATATGATTGTTCCATGAAATGTTTTACCACATGCTGAATATGCATCTCCTTTAATGTTTGTTACCTTGTATGAGGGGGGTTGGATGTGCGGATTGATTCAAGAGAAAGGAAAAAAAAAAAAAAAAAAAAAAAAAAAAAAGGTCGCTATTCCAACCTGAAAACGGATAGTTTATCCGCGACGCTCTGGTGCTGGGTTTCCCGCTGCTGGTCCGTGGATTTTGAGGGTCTTTGTGTTGTCCATGTTTGCGCTTTGATCTTCTCACTCGGGTCTGCTGCGGGTTTAAACACCGTTACCGGGAGCCCTCTTCTCGCCATGTCAGCTGTTGCTTCTTCCGCCGAATTATAGAGACACGTTTCATCGCCGTAGAAGACCCTTAACTTCGCAGGAAATGGTGTCTGAAAGCGCAATTTCTTCTCTCTTAACACCTTTTTCGCGTCATTGTATTCCCTGCGCTTTTTAAGGACCTCCGGGGCGTAATCGTGTTCCACGTAGACTTTTCTCTCCTGGTGCATAAATCCTTTTTTCTGCCAGGCCAGTCTTACAACCTCTTGTTTTATTTTGAAATTGGAAAATCTTACCAACACCGAACGTGGGGGCGCTTCCGCCGCCGGCCTAGCGGCTAATGAACGATGTGCCTTTTCTATCTTCAAGTCGGTGGTTTGTGGAATATCCAATTTCTCTCTTAGTAAGGATTCCACGCATTCTGCCATTGAGTTAAAACCATTTTCGGTTCCTTCTATCAGACCATGAATTCTTATGTTGTCTCTTCTTTGTTTTCCTTCTTGGTCGGTTAGCTTAGCCTCTATAGCTGCTTGTCTTTTGCGTAGGTCCAGCACAGAATCTTCGAGCACTTTTATTCGATCCTCTGTTTCCAAGATTCGGTTCTCGGCCTGGTCCACTCTGCTGTTTGTCCTTTTCAATTCTTCTCTGAATTCCCGAAATTCGGCCGTAACATCTCGGCGAAATCGTCGTAGTTCCTCAAATAGTGATTTCAGGCTAACCCTTTTGTTAGCTATCACCAGCTCCTCGTCTTCTGAACGGGGATCTTCCAGTTCAGATTCTCCGGCCGATACGTGTCCTAGCCTGGAGAATTTCAGTTTCTTCTGTTTTCCTTTAGACATGATGATTTTGTCTTTTGATTTTCACTCCTCCAAAAATCCGTTAAGTTTGATTTTCAAGGTGTTATCCTGGATTGAGTCTGAGAGCTTCAGTGTTAAGCTGCAGTCGCCATGGCGTCCAGACCGGAACACTCCAGTGTTCTCATATTACGATTTTTTTAAGGGGCAAACTTTAAGAAGTTTTGAAGATTTGAAAAAACAAGGTCTAATAAATCAAGATCTTTACAGGTTCTTTCAGCTTAGACACCACATAAACAATAAAAAGGAGGATTTGGAAAGGGCCCAGTCAGGTGTTCTGAAGGTCTTCTTAATGGCATATAAAGGGATCCCAGGGATCAGATACATTTCTAAAATATACCAAGGTCTTCAAGACTTAAAAGGAGACAACACATAATATATAAAAGAGAGATGGGAAAAAGAGGGGAATTTCACTTTACAATTGGAAATATGGGAAAAGCTAAATAAACAGCAATGGAAAAGTACCTCACCCCTGCAGTGGAGAGAATTTGGATGGAAAAACTTGGTAAAATTTTTCAGAACACCTGCACAAAACAAATTTACCCATAAGGGGTTGAACTGTTGGCGCTTGTGTGGTGAAAAGACTGCAAATCATTTTCATGTGTTTTGGTCATGCCCAGTTATCCACCAATATTGGACCAACGTACAGACAATATTGGGGAAAATATTCAAAATAACAGTTCCCTTTTCTTTTGTAACTTTGTATTTGGGTTTACTACCGGACTCACTGGAAAGACGAGGAGATAAATACTTATTCAATGTTTTAATATTGGCAAGTAAAAAAGCCCTAACTAAAAAATGGATGCTGAAGGACTGTCCTACACCTGAAGATTGGATTAACGTGATTCAAGACATTTACTCGATGGAAAAGTTGACATTCACACTGAGACAGGACATGAATGGGTTCATGAACTTTTGGCAACCCTGGATCGCTTATGTGTCCTCCATTAGATCTAATCTTTGACAAATACCATTTCAATAATGGTCCCGCTCTTTGTTCCAACACTACTCAGTTGCTCTTTTACTTTTAATTACTTAATTTTCTGTTTGTTTGTTTTTTGCTGTTCTGTTTGTTTGTTTATTCATTTTTTTTTAATTTAATTCTTCTTAATTTCACTTTTTCTTTCACTTTAAAAAAAAAAGGGGGGGTGTTGTAATAACTATCCTACCAATGTTGTCAAATAGAAAAAATAAGGGAACTTGATGAAAATGTAAACAATGCAATGCTGTAATGACCTACTGTATATACCCTTTACAAAAACTTAAATTAAAAAAACAACAAAAAACTCTCAGTTCGCTGCTTTTTTTTATCATCCGCTGCATAAGGCAGTATTTAGGTTCATAAGGACAACAGGTCTAATTTCAAGGATATACAGTAGGAGGGTAATGCCATTCTGAATCACACTCCATTCCAGAAGGTGGTGGTAATGCACCGATAAGTTGTTTACCAACCACCACAAAACATCAGAAGAAGAAGAAGAATCTGAAACCCCATCCAAACTTCTAGAAGGCAGGGCATGAAGACACAGAACAGTCACAGAGTGGTGGCTCAACTTTGATTGATAAAAATGACATATTTTGACTGATTGACTCCATATTCGAGAATGCACACCCTCATAACCTCAGGAAACCACGTATAAAACCTTACATCAGTCTGAGGAACACACACACACACACAAAAACAGACATATCTTGAATTTATAGATATAATCATGACTTAGAGAGGGTAAAACAGTTTAAACTTTTAGGAATATGGTTTAATGGAAAAATTACTTGGGGGATACATATTCAGAGAATTGTTGACAAAGAGGAAAAGATTTTAAATGTAATGAGGTGTCTTGTTGGAAGAGAGTGTGGGGCAGATAGAATTGCATTGAAAAACATCTACACTGGGTTAATTAGGACAGTGATGGATTATGGTTCAGTGGTGTCTGGGTCAGCAGCAATCATGTCCCTTAAAAAAATGAGACGTTATACAACATCAAGCATTGAGATTATGTACAGGAGCATTTAAAATGACACCAACAGCAGCACTACAGGGAGAACATTCAAAGATTCAAAGGCTTTATTATCATGTGCACAGTTAAGAAATGCTACATTTCCTGAGCAATGAAATTCTTACTTCGCTCTCCGAACTTATGCCAAGTTAAAGGTAACGAAACAGCAATTCTAATAGGTCATGACATACTAACACAGTAACTCAATCCTAGTACTGATGGATGCCAAGACACATACACCAACACACAGTTAGGCAGTAAAGGAATGAAAATGAAAGTCACCGTATGACTAAAGTGATAGTGGTATATTGATATCAGAGATGGTATAAACCTGAGATGGCATGTACCTACGTACAGTGTGCAAATGAGCAATGTGCAACCTGATGTGAACCTGAGATGGCATAGACTTATGTACAGTGTGCAAATGAGCATTATGTAACCTGAGATGGCATAGACTTATGTACAGTGTGCAAATGAGCATTGTGCAACCTGATGTAACTTGTTGCTAAAAGCCAGTGGTGGAATGTGAATGAATGAATGAATCTTTCTTTCGGATAGATTAAAAGAAAAGATTAAAAGAAAATAGAATGGACTTCCGGTTATGGCGGCCACGTAGGAAGACGTGTTTCACACTGCTCTGCTCCTAAAAATAAAAAGTAGGCTAAAACTCTCTTAATTGGAACAAAAACCTATCCCAGCGTTTAGGCGCGGATATGGTAAAGACTAAGGCTGGGAAATTAGGCGGAGGAAAAAGTAATTCGACAAAACAATCCAAACTAACAGACTTCCACGCTCATGATGAAGCAGAAAAATCTCCAGAGACTATAGCGGAGGAGGGAGCCAGCGGCGGAGCGGTAACTGCTGAGGAGGGGACAAATGCGGTGCTTGCTGCCATCAGCTCCATGAGAGCAGACTTTTCGTCTAAATTTGATGGGATTAAAGCAGCGATAGAAGGAATGAGAAAGGAAATAAGCGACTGTATGGAACGAGTATCGCAGGCGGAGCTCCGAATCTCAAGCGCTGAAGATGACATCACCAGCCTACAATCAAAGGTGCAAACACTGGAATTAAAATGTAAACGTCTGGAAGATAACGTCCTGGACTTAGAGTCCCGCTCGCGACGGAATAATTTGAGGCTGGTGGGTCTCCCGGAGGGAGCGGAGGGACGGGACCCATGTTCCTTTTTGGAAAAGTGGATTCCAGAAGCGCTGAACAACGCGGACCTGCAGTCATTGGTCGTCTTAGAGAGCGCTCACCGAATCGGCCCACCGAGAGATAATAAGACACCACCGAGGACGCTGATTATGAAGTTCCTCAGCTACAGAGACAAGATGACTGTCACCAACGCGGCGCGAGCTCAAGGGGAAATTAAATACCAGGATCAACAGGTGCGGTTCTACCCAGATTTGGCCACAGGAATTCAACAATTAAGGAGGCAGTTCGACCCCGCCCGTAAAGAGCTGCGCAACCTCGGGATTCATCATGGAGTGATTCATCCGGCAAGACTGCTGGTCCCATATAAGGGCAGAACCCACACCTTCAAGACCCCTCAAGAGGCGCAGGAGCTCATTAAGCAGATCCAAATGGAGACTGGTGGGAGCTAAGCATGAACATGATAAAGGTAGAACATTTCAGCATTTGTACAGGCATCTGATTGATCTGAAACATATAACATGTCTACAAAATACAGATTGTATTATAAAAAAAAATTTTTTAAAAAAAGCTATGATGTACAAAGTTGCTATAAAACTTTAAAGTTATGTTGGAAAAACTACAGAAGAGAGTTAATGTCATTAAAAAAGTAGTAGAGTCAGGGTGATTGAGAGGAGAAAGAAAGAGTGGTTTGACTCGCAGGTGTGGAACAGTCACTAGCTATAACGGGAGATGGAATTTTTTTGATTTTGGGGGGATTACCACGAATGTGGGGAAAGGGAATTTGTTTTTGTGTAGTTTGTAGGATGAATGTTCAACCATCCATGATTTTGCTTCTCTGTATGAGCATGTTTATATTGCAAGGTAATCTCAAACTCCTTATTGATCATAGATCAAAGCGTTAATCTTAATTTAACTTCATGGAATTGCAGAGGTCTACAAAATCTAAAAAAACTTAAACAAGTTATGAAAAAAATAAAAGACATAGGTTCAAAAATTGTGTTTTTACAAGAAACTCATCTAATAGAGGAGGATGTAAAAAGAATAAGGAGAAGATGGCAGGGAAGTGTGTTCACCTCATCATTTTCATCCCGAGCCAGGGGAGTTATGACTCTCATACATAAAACAGTCCCATTTCAAGTGAAAAATGTAATTGGAGATAAATTGGGATGATATCTAATCATCCAAGGATCTTTGTTATTAGAAAATATACATCTGGTGAACTTATATGGTCCCAATATAGATGATCAAAACTTCTTCGTTAATTTATTTCTTACTTTAGCATCACTCACAGGGCAACATATAATAACAGGGGATTTTAATTGTACATTGAATCCCAGTATAGATAGATCAACAGGACTGGACTGTATGCACAATGGATGCAGGATGACCATTAATCATTTTACGAAAGAATTGAGAATGCTAGATATATGGAGAGAAATGAAACCACAAGTCAAAGCCTATTCTTGTTATTCTAATACCTATAAGACTTTCTCACGTATTGACTACTTTTTGATCTCCACAGAATTAAGGTCCAAGATTCAAAACTGTTTCTATGATAACATCGTGATCTCTGATCATGCACCCTGCTGTCTAATATATGTAGATAAGAAATTGACAAAGGATCCAGGTAGGTGGCATTTTCAGCATAAATGGCTTCAGGATGAGGAATTTGTTAAGTACATAGAAAAACAGATAGATGAGTTCTTTGATATCAACACAAACATCAGCATGTATAAAGTGGGAGGCTTTCAAAGCTTTTATAAGGGGGGATATTATTAGTTATACAGGTTCAAAATCTAAGAAGACTCGAGAGGAGAGAGTCCAATGGGAACGTAAAATAAAAATTCTTCAAGAAAAAAGTGTATGCAGGAAGTAACCCACAGTTAGAGAATGAATTACTGATTCTGAGAGCTGAATATGACAAAAAATCAGTGAATAGAGCTGCCTCGAGTCTTCTAAGATTGAAGCAAACTTTTTATGAACAAGGTGAAAAATCAGGAAAATTATTGGCATGGCAGATTAAACAATTAGAATTTAAAACACCAATTACCAGTATTATAATGGACAGGCAGTTATAGATCCTTTAGAAATTAATAGTGTCTTTAGAGATTATTATGAAAAACTATATGATACAAAAAATGAAACTGACTTAACAAAACTAAATGGGTTTTTGGGTGGATTATCTATACCGTGTATTCCAAATGAAAACAGGGAGATGCTGGAGACTAAAATTAGTCAAGAAGAAGCTGGGCTAGCCATTGATAATATGAAATCAGGAAAAAGAGCAGGAGCAAATGGTCTTCCAGTTGACCTCTATAAAAAATTTAAGAATAAATTAATAAAACCACTTTTGGAAATGGTTTTAGAAGCATTTCGAAATAGTAATTTACCACCATACATGAAAAATGCCTTAATTATACTGTTGCCAAAACCAGGTAAACCCCTTAATAAATGTGAAAACATGAGACCTATTAAATGCTGACCTTAAGATAATCTGTAAAATTTTAGCAAGACGACTACAAGAAATATTACCAAATATTATTAACCGAGATCAGAATGGCTTTATAATGGGAAGACAAGGCTTCCATAATGTAAGAAGACTATTTAATATTATTTATTCCAATAAAGAAGCACCGGATACAGCTCTCCTATCATTGGACGCCGAAAAGGCCTTTGATAGTGTCGAATGGCCCTATCTTTTTGAAGTCCTACAAAGGTTTGGACTTGGAAATAATTTCATAAAATGGGTTCAGATAATATACAATAATGCTACAGCAGAAATCCTAACAAACAGCAATATCTCAAAATCAATAAAAATCAATAGAGGATGTCGACAAGGCTGTCCACTTTCACCCTTATTGTTTACTATGGCAATTGAACCTTTAGCGATGGCAGTACATTTACATCCACAAATATATGGAATTAAAGTAGGACCAACAGAATATAAAATCTCCCTGTATGCCGATGACATAATTTTGTTTATGTTGAATTTTAAAAAAATCAATTCTGACCTTGTTAAATTTAATAAAGAACTTTGGGGAAATATCAGGATATAAAATAAATAAAACTAAATCTTCAATATTAATGCTAAATGAGACCCAGAGAAATCACCCAGCTCCTGAGGTAAATCAATTCAATGTTGTAAATCAGTTTAAATATTTAGGAATTCAAATTTTGCCTAAGCTAGAATCAGTCGCCAGTGCCAGCTATGAAGCCTTAATGACAGATATTAATGAGTTACTTCAGAGATGGATGTCACTACCAATGTCGATGATCGGGAGAATTAATATACTTAAAAGTAATACCTTACCAAAAATACTTTATTTATTTCAATACATTCCTTTGCCACCACCTTCAGATCTATTCTCAAGAATTAAAAAAAAAAGTTAGTGGAATTTATATGGAACAATAGGAAGGCTAGATTACATCTGTCCTTACTATATTTACCATTTGATCGTGGAGGTCTGAAATGTCCAAACTTTATGTTGTATTACTGGTCAGCACAACTGAGGTCTATGACATATTATTTTTCATCAAATGATCTCCCTCACTGGACTGAAATGGAATCATACAATTTACCTTTACCTCTTCCCTTATTCATATACTCAGACATGGCTAAAAAAATTACAGAAACAAGTTAAAAATCCAGTTGTAAAGCATATGATCAAAATATGGTGTGAAACCAAAAAATATTTAAAAGAACCACACTTATTGTCACAGTTTAGCCCAATATGAGGTAATCAATATTTTACACCAGGGAGAGCAGATGCTGTATTTAAAATATGGAATTTAAAAGGGATTCAAAAGATTCAAGACTTATATTTGTCACGTTCAGATAACATAATGTCTTTTGAAGAACTGAGGATCAAATTCAATCTTAATAGAACACATTTTTTAAAATATCTTCAGCTTAGGAATTTTATTCGATCAAATCAAAATAATAAGATAAGATAAGATAAGATTAGCCTTTATTAGTCCCACAATGGGGAAATTCCAGGATTGCAACAGCACAGGGATAGCAACACTCAGAGCAACAATCAGAAGGCAAGAAAAAACAACATCTAGTAAACATATGTCCATATTACTATAAATGTATATATATAGACACACAGTGCAGAGCATTATGGCTGGTGAATGTGCAGCAGAAAGTCTAAGCTCTCTCTCCGTGGATGCAGCGGGCTAGCTGGAAGTCTTTGGGCATGATGGTGACCCCCTTAGCGAAGAAGAGACCCACCAGGTGGGCCTCGCTGGTCTCCTGCAGAGCCATGACGGCGAAGCTCAGGAAACGCAGGACGGTCTTGAAGTCCTGAGCGATCTCCCTCACCAGGCGCTGGACAGGCAGCTTACGGATGAGCAGCTCCGTGGATTTCTGGTAGCGACGGATCTCTCTCAGAGCCACGGGCCTGTGACGGCGAGGCCTCTTCACTCTGCCGGTGGCCAGAGCGCCTCTCCGAGCAGCCCTGGTGGCTAGCTGTCTCCTGGGGGGCTTCTTCCTCCAGTAGATTTTACGGGCGGTCTGCTTGGTTCTTGCCATCGCTCTTTATTATTCTGTCTTATATTTCTTTCACGCCGCCTAAACTCCAGCCCGGCACCCGCGTCCTTTTCGCTACAGCTCCCGGTATGTCAAGTTTCCCATTAGCACCGGGCGGCGGCCAAGTGCTAGCTAGCACTAGCTCCTCCCCGCTGTAACGTCTCCCGCTGCAAACCGTGGCTCCGTCCGCCGACCCGGGAGACCCCCGGGGCGATCCGTGCGTCCGTGATATATATACAGAGTGAAAGGTGTAGAAAGAAGAAGGAAGATAAAAAAAAAGGCTGTTGCAACAGGCAGCCGACTCGTGTGGCGCCGCCGGTCCGGCGGAACCGGAACCGGAAAAAAAAAATGCTCTCACCCGACCTACTTATTCATCCTTGGAAAAAATTTTGACGAAAGATAGTAAGAGAAAGGATATTATTTCAGAGTTTTATAAATCATTGACACTATTCTCAAGTGAAAACTCACAGAAAAGACTGAATTATTGGAAAGAAGACCTGCAAATTGAAATTTCAGAAGAACAATGGGAATTGGCTTGTACAGAAGCTGAAACCAAATCAATAAATGTATGTCTTAAATTGATACATTTTAAATGGTTAATGCAGATGTATGTTACACCAGTGGAGTTAAATAGATATAACAAAAACATACCAGATACATGCACAAAATGTATGGAAAGTAAAGGAACCCTATTTCACTGTTTATGGGAATGTAGAAAAATCAGAATGTTTTGGGAAGAGGTGAGGGTAACAATTGAAAAAATAATTTCAAAACAATTCACACTGAACCCTAAACTGTTTTTGTTGGGTCTGTATCCAGAAAAGCATAACTTTAATAAGAGTGAAAGAGCATTCATAGACCTCAGTTTGCTTAATGCCAAAAAATGTATTGCACTACTGTGGAAAAAGACTCATAGACCAGATGTGACTCAGTGGTTAAGACAGATGTTAACAAACCTTCCACTAGAAAGAATAACATACATACTGAAATCAAAGGAAAATGTGTTTGAGAAAATATGGAGACCTTTCATTGATTATGTAAAGAAATTAAACATAACTTCTCAAGAAGAAGGTGAATGTGTGTGGACCTTGCAAATTCCAAATTGGTGAATGTATAATATGTATTCTTATGTAATAGATTACCGAGACTAAACAGAGGAACACTGTTGACGACTTGCCTTTGTTAGTGGTTGTTGGTGTTTTTAGTACTTTTTTTTTGTAGTTAAGTGTTTTGTTTTGTTTTGTTTTTAATTTTTAAATTACTTTAGTGTTAGTGTTTGATTGTTTGTGCCATGTTTGTAAAAAAAAAAAGGTTCAATAAAAAATATTGTGGAAAAAAAAGAAAATAGAATAATATAACAAAGGGGAAAAAATCTAACAAGGTCGAATTAAACAATAACTCCTCTGATTATACAGTTTAACATAGGTTATCTGAAATGGGTGATGGCTGAAGCTGCAGCTTATATTGCCCACCCATGTTCCATCCAAGAATTCAAAAGAAAAACAAAACAGGAGCGATTCCAATTCCAATGTGAATATAAAGTACTTCATTGTTGTATTTAACCACAATTTTCATGTAGCTGCGCTTCAGTCGAGTAGATTTTATAAGGGCTGCGTTACATTTTACTGTGGCCTCAGCAATCAGAATGAATTAATACATTCACTTGAATGGAATCTAGTACTTTAACTGAGGGTGTGCATCACCGAGTATGGAGTCGCTCAGTCAAAATATGGAGTTTTTATCAATAAAAGTTTGTCTTGTCTGTAAAAGTGTCTCTTCTTGCCCTGGCTTCATGTGTGGGCGGTGTTTTGTACTTGTATTGCTAAAATATAAAAGGAAGCACTACAATGGGTCTCAAATATTTGTAATGTGTCCTGTTACTGCATGAGTTTATTGATGATAGACTATAAACTACACATATAAACTAAGTTATATTGATGACTGAACAACTGCCATTCCCCAAAAGATACAGTTATGAACATAACTCACAAAGGATCACTCAAGTGATCTGACAAAAAAATAAATACATTAACAAGTGGTTTATTTTACTGTTGATGTGCCATTCATTTTCAATTATTCTGTAATTAATATTTACACAATCAAATAAATCTCAGTTCAGTCCCTTTTATATTAAGTGGAAATTGTGCTACTTTGGTTGTACTACTTTGGTTTTGACACTTTACCTATAAAAGCAAAGGATTTCAGTACTTTCCACAGTGGCAAGGTCCGTTGTGTGGCGGCTGCGTTTCCTTTCCTCCTGCCTCGACGAACGACAGAAATGGATGTTGATTAGTTAAAGCAAGTTCAACACTTATACAGGCACATCTCAAAAATTAGAATATCATGAAAAAGTTAAATGTTTTTGTGACTCATTTCAGAAAGTGAAACCCATATATAGATTCATTACACGGACAGTGATATATTGCAAGTGTTTATTTTAAATTTTGATGATTATGGCTACAGCCCATATTAACCAACACCTCAGCGGACAACATTTCTATTTAAAAACTTAAATTCTATTAAAATAAATAAACGCTTGAAATATATCACTGTCTGTGTAATGAATGTATATAATATGGATTTCTCATTCTGAAATAAGTGACAAAAAATATTAAATTTTTTCATGACATTCTAATTTTTGGAGATGTACCTGTATTAGGGAAATACACTTAAAGTCAGTGTTGGGATGAATGAATGAATGAATGAATGAATGAATGAATTTATTTATTTCGGATAATACAGTACAGGTTAAAAGAAACTGTATAATATAACAACAAGGTCAAATTAGACAAAGACTCCTTCTACTAAACAATTCCACGTGAGTTATCCGAAATGGGTGATGGCTGAAGCCGCAGCTTATATTGCCCACCCATATTCCATCCAAGAATTCAAAAGAGAAAAAAGAGAAAACAAGACAAGAGCGATTACAATTTAGAACAAAGCTAAGACAAAGTGTGACTGAGAGAAAAAAAAGAAAACTAAGCTAAGCTAGGTTAAGCGGTTACTATTCAAGACAAATCTAAGACAGAATGTCACAGAGAGAAAAAAAAAAAAAACTAAGCTACAACACAACGCAGGCTGGATATGTCAATCCTTATGTGAGTTTACATGTCGTCTTGTAAATATGTTTGGAGTATTTCTTCCTTTAGTTTTTGTTTAAATTGTCCAAGCGTTGTACATGATTTTAATTCAGGTCCATAATCGTTCCATAATCTGACTCCTTGCACTGAAATACAGTGTTGCTTGGTGGTTGTTCTCACTGTAGGCTTTTGAAATATACATGTTCCTCTGAAGTGATATCGTTTCTCCCTTGTTTGGAACAACTTTTGGATATTTGCGGGCAGTGATAAATTCTTCACTTTGAATGTGACAAAAATGCTTCGTTTCCCTGACAAGCACCGCAGGATCCACTCTGTACAGGTACAAGTACATTATCAATCCAGGGATTTATGGTGGAACAGCACAACAACACTGTTCCAACACCTTTTATGGAAAATCCACAGAATCGGTGTGTGGGTCTACTCTGACGCTTTAGAAAATTATATGAATGACTTTATAAATCACTGGTTTGAAAAAGCACCTGTATATGTCGAGATTTCGGCTCCTGTGGTCCACTTGACCTGCATCCACAAACACTGAGGGAGGCTAAACCCTGGCATGTGGACACACATTCTAGGAAGAAATTACACACAATTTAATGCACAGCACCAAAGTGCAGCACATACACAAACCAGGACTTTAACCAGGATTAACATATTTCATCATTTTGCTCTCACAAGCGAATACTTAGGACAAAACAAGCGCGAATCAGCAGTTGGTACTAGCTAGCTACTAGCTAGTACTCGTTAGCCAGCACAGAACGGCGCTGTATGGCTCAAAAAAAGTGAGCTTACCACCAACAGGATAAATAAGCAAACAGATGCACATTATTACAAATCACTCACCATCGATGGTTCTCTCACGTTCGTCTTCAGCTTGTCCGTAGTCCAGTTCTATGCTGGGCTGCATCTGTATCGGTGCGGGTCGCTCCTCACTGTGGATCTGGCACCAAGCAGAGAAAACCCCGCACCTCTTCGTTGGACCACGGTGTAGATTTCCGCAAAACCTGCAACACTGTATTAATATCGCATTAACTCTGTGACCGAGTTAGTCGGTGAAATATTTCAAATGGCAGTCGTGTAAATTCCACTGAAGACGGACGCTTTCGTGACGTTACGCACTGACCAATCAGTGGCTCGCAGTCTGTTGACGTCACATCTCGGCTCGACTCAGCACGGTTGTACCCTGCCCTCGATCAGACACGAAAATAGCGCCTGTTAAACCGTGCTGGGTACAGTGAAAAAAGCTAGAAAGCGAGTCGAGTAGAAGTGAGTAAGGCCAAAGCGATACAAGTGGAAAAGGGCCATAACTGCCTCTGTCTCTTCCCAGGGTTGCCGGGTCGTATGGTGCTCTGCCGGCCCCAGCTGGAAATCTAAATTACATTACATTACACTACACAACCCTGCACGCACGCATCCACTCACGTACATTTATTCAATAAAATGGTTAATTGTATCTACCTGGAGTCGTGTCTGCTCTGTGGGTCACAAATACCACGTCAGTACGACTCCGCCAGAGTGACCCAGCAGACAGCGCGCTAGCGTGCAGGGTAAACAACTTAGAGACTTGGGTAGATCAGTTAGCCTACCAACAGCAGGTGATGCTAGCCCAGTTAGCCCGCATCACGGACAGGCTAGATAGATTAGCCAGCCCACAGAGTTTCCCTGCAGCCCCAGCAAGCTCCTCTGCTCCCGCTAGCTCCACAGCTAGTTATACCCCTAGTCTGCCCACTCCTGGCCCCGCTTGTCGCCTTACTCCCGTCCTGACTCCTGCCCGTTTTAGGGGTAATTTGGGGGAGGCCAGGGGGTTCCTCATGTAGTGCAACATAGTTTTCCAACGGGTACCCGGGGATTTTCCCACTGACCAAAGTCGCATTGGCTACGTGATTAATTTGTTGGAGGGACGGGCTTTAGCGTGGGCATATGCGGTGATGGCTAGGGCTAATTACGCATCCCTAACATATACTCAGTTTGTACAAGAATTTCAGGAGGTATTCGGCCACTCGGACCGTGAAGACGTGCTTACCTCTTGTTTATTAAATCTCCAGCAGGGGTCGAAAGCCGTCGCCGACTACGCCGTGGACTTCCAGGTCGTGGCTACGGAGGTCGGGTGGGAGGATGCCTCTCTTAGTAGTATTTTTGTTAGGAGTCTGAGCCCTAGGCTACGGGATGAGTTAGCCTGCCTGGAGAAGACTTCCACGCTGCATGAGTTAATCTCCCTGGCTATCAGTATTGACAACCGTCTGAGGGAGTGGACGGCCGAACGGGGAACTTCTGGTCGCTCGGGTGGCCTGCCTCGCTGCTCCCTCCAGCCCCCCCTGCTGGCCCTCCCATCTGCTGATTCCCCGGATGATCAGGAGCCTATGGTTATTGGTGGGTTCAAGCTTTCATCAATGGAGAGACAGCACCGCTGGGAGTTGGGGTTGTGTGTTTATTGTGGGAGCGAGGAGCATGAGGTTGAGTCCTGTCCCAAGCGGCCAAAAGTGGGAGTCCGTGTGTCGGAGTAGGGGGTCTCACAGACTCAACCCGCAATAATCCCCTCACTCGCTTTTTAATTCCCATTCATTTTAGTTATGGACACAAGGAGTTTAACACACATGCACTCATTGACTCAGGGGCCGAGCAGAGCTTTAGTTCAGGTAGCCTGGCAACCCGGCTGGGGCTTCCTATGCAGCCGTTAGAAAACCCACTCAGGGTCATAGCTTTGTCTTAAGCCCCGTTGGCCACAGTCACTCATCGGACCGCCCCAGTGTCAGTCATTATTTCAGGCAACCATCGGGAGGAGTTAGGGCTGTATGTCTTAACTGTGTCATCCACTCCTGTCATCCTTGGCTATCCTTGGCTGCGCCTGCATAATCCCTCCATTGACTGGGGTTCGGGGAGTGTGGTTTCGTGAAGCTCATTTTGCCTAAGTGCCTGTTTGCAGTCTGCTGCATGCTCGCCTGCCATGCCTCTGGGTGCACCTGCCTCTCCTCCTCCCGACCTGTCAAAAATGCCACCTGAGTATCATGATCTAGGGGCCGTATCCAGTAAATCCCAGGCCCTTTCCCTTCCCCCTCACCGCCCGTATGATTGTGCAATCAATCTCCGGGCCGGTGCTCTGCTGCCATCTAGCAGACTATACAATCTGTCTGCTCCGGAACACACGGCTATGGACTTGTATATTAAGGAGTCCCTGAGTTCAGGCATAATTAGACCTTCTTCATCGGCGGTGAGGGTGGTTTTTTTTCTTTGTGGGGAAGAAGGATGGTTCTCTCAGGCCCTGCATTGACTTCCAGGAGCTCAATAACATAACCATTAAGGACAAATACACTCTCCCGCTCATCAACTCGGCGTTCGATTCCCTCCAGGGGGCCTGTTGCTTTACTAAGTTAAACCTGCGCAACGCCTATCATCTGGTGCGGATACGGGAGGGGGATGAGTGGAAGACAGCCTTTCGGACCCCTAGTGGGCATTTTGAATATTTGGTCATGCCGTTCGGGCTGACCAATGCCCCAGCCGTCTTCCAACGTCTTATCAATGATGTTCTAAGGGACTTTTTGGGCACGTTTGTGTTCGTCTATCTGGATGACATTCTCATCTTTTCACAGTCCATGGAGGAACATCGCGTCCATGTCAGGTGGGTTCTGCAGCGGCTGCTGGAGAATAAGCTCTTCGTAAAGGCGGAAAAGTGCGAGTTCCACGTTTCCCGGACCTCCTTCCTTGGCTTCATCATCGTCCATAAGGAGATCATCTCAGACCCAGCCAAGGTGAAGGCAGTGGTGGAGTGGCCTACTTCCTCGTCCAGGAAGCAGCTCCTACAGTTCCTGGGATTTGCTAATTTCTACCGCCATTTCATACAAGACTACAGTCGTATTGCCCTGCCACTCACCAATCTGACTTCCACCAAGGTGCCTTTTCGTTGGATGGAGGAGGCGGATGCTGCGTTCTCGCGCCTGAAGACCAAGTTCTCTTCTTCGCCTATACTGATGCAGGTGGACCCCGCTCTCCAACGCCTGGTGGAGGTGGATGCCTCGGACCCGGGGGTGGGGGCCGTCTTGTCCCAGCGCTCCCCGGCGGATGGAAAGATTCGCCCCTCTGCGTACTTCTCCCGCCGCCTGTCCCCAGCGGAGCACAATTACGACATCGGCGACAGAGAGCTGCTGGCAGTTAAACTTGCCTTGGAGGAGTGGCGGCACTGGTTGGAGGAAGCATCGCAGCCGTTCATCGTCTGGACCGACCATAAGAATCTGGAGTACCTTCGGACTGCCAAGCGGCTGAACACCCGACAGGCCCACTGGTCGCTCTTCTTTAGACGGTTTAACTTCACCATTACCTACCACCCTGGGTCGAAGAATACCAAGCCCAATGCCCTGTCTCAACAATTTGCCCCAGAGACGGCGGAGAAGGCCGAACACCCCATTCTCCCCTCATCATGTGTCGTGGGCGCCCTCTCGTGGGGTATTAGGGACAAGGTCCTTAGGGCACAATCTGACGAGGCTGACCCGGGGGGGGGGCAGCGGGGAGGTTATTCATCCCTTCGGCTGTCCGAGGGGAAGTCATTCAATGGGGTCATACGTCTAAATTTGCTTGTCATTCGGGAAGGGCGTGCACTGTGGCGCTCCTGCAGAGGTCGTTTTGGTGGCTGTCCCTTCAGAAGGACGTGGGGGACTACATCCGCGCCTGCCCTGAGCGTGCGACTGGTAAGACGTCCTCTTCACCACCGGCCGGGCTGCTTCATCCCCTTCCCATCCTGGGCAGGCCATGGTCGCATGTGGCTTTGGACTTTGTCACCGGTCTGCCCACATCCAACCACTATACCACCATCCTCATGCTCATTGACAGGTTCTCCAAAGCCGCCCACTTCATCCCTCTGCGGGGGTTGCCCACAGCCAAGGAGACGGCCAATCTTCTGGTCCAGCACATCGTCAGGCTGCATGGCTTCCCGCGGGACATCGTCTGTGACCGAGGGCCCCAGTTCGTCTCCAGGGTCTGGAGGTCCTTCTGCGCTGCACTGGGGGCCACGGCAAGTCTGTCATCTGGTTACCACCCACAGACCAACGTTAGTGCGAGCGAGCCAACCAGGAGGTGGAGGTGGCGCTGCGGTGCGTCGCGACCTCTAACCCATCATCGTGAAGTACAGACCTCCCTTGGATTGAATACGCTCACAACACTGCTGTATCGACAGCCACCGGCATGTCTCCCTTCGAAGCTTTGTTGGGTTATAACCCCCCGCTGTTCCCAGAGGAGGAGTGGGACATCGCCGTGTCTTCGGTTCGTGCCCACCTGAGGTGTTGCTGGCGGATCTGGAGGACAGCCAGGGCAGCACTCCAACGGACGGCGGAACACAACACCACGGTGGCCAATCGGCGCAGGGTCCCGGCCCCCGCCTACCGGGTGGGTCAGCAGGTATGGTTATCTACGAAGCACATTAATCTGAAGGCTGAGCGTAGGAAAACATTGCAATGGTTCATTGGTCCTTTTCCTATCAGCCAGATTACTAACCCTGTATCTGTGCGCCTGACTCTCCCCTCCTCCCTCCGCATCTGCCCAACCTTTCATGTGTCACAGGTGAAGCCCATCTGCTCCAGCCCTTTGTGTCCCCCTCCCAGGTCTCCACCTCCACCGATGGTGATTGACGGCAACCCGGCTTGGCCAGTCACCGCCATCTTGGACATTTGTTGCCGGGGTCGTGGCCTGCAATACTTGGTGGACTGGGAGGGTTATGGGCCAGAGTGGAGGTCCTGGGTGCATCCCTCCTTTGTGCTGGACAAGCAGCTCATCAGGGACTTCCATCGGACGCATCCGGGAAGGTTGGAACGCCCGCCGAGAGGCATGCCGTGGGGGGGGGGGGGGTACTGTAATGGCCGCCAATCATCTCACCTGTGCACGCACCTGCCTGCCATCTCCAGCGGCCTATTTATTCCATCAGGAATAAATAGGCCGCTGCCGCTGCCTGCACCTCCAGCCACCAGTCTGTCAAGTTGATCAAGTTTGCGGACGACACCACCCTCATCGGGCTCATCTCCAATGGCGACGAGTCTGCCTACAGGAGAGAGGTGGCCCAGCTGGCGTCCTGGTGCAACAATAACAACCTGCAGCTGAACGCTCTGAAGACAGTGGAGATGATTGTAGACTTCAGGAAAGTCACTACCCCTCTGCCCCCCCTCACCCTCTCAGGCTCTCCCATCACCACTGCTGATTCCTTCCGCTTCCTAGGCACTACCATCACCAGGGACCTCAAATGGGAGCCGACCATCAGCTCACTCATCAAAAAAGCCCAGCAGAGGATGTTCTTCCTGCGGCAGCTGAGGAAGCTCAAGCTACCCACCAAGATGTTAGTGCAGTTCTACACAGCCATCATCGAGTCCATCCTCACCACCTCCATAACCGTGTGGTACACAGGAGCCACTGCCAGGGACAGACTAAGGCTGCAGCGCGTCGTGCGCACTGCTGAGAAGGTGATCGGCTGCAAGCTCCCATCTCTCCAGGATCTGTACATCTCCAGGACCCGGAGGCATGCTGGCCGGATCATAGCCGATCCCTCACACCCTGGTCACGTACTGTTTGCCCCCCTCCCCTCAGGTAGAAGACTTCGGTCCATCCAGACTAAAACCTCCCGTCACATGAACAGCTTCTTCCCCTCTGCCATCAGACTGCTGAACACTAAGTGACTTATTGACTCTCGTGCACTATGTACAGCAGCTCAACCAGACTCATGTCAATCATCACTGTTTTCTTCCTGCATTACCGACTGCACTATATAGTTCTCCACAGTATCTGCTGCTCGCTAATATATTTTAACTGCTGACCAGTATCACTTACTCTTATTCTACACTTTATTGCATGTATAGTTTATTTCTTTTATTTTATCATGTTTAATGTTGCAGCATTGCACCGAGACAAATTCCTTGTTTGTGTACTGCATGAACAATGGCAATAAACCTGATTCTGATTCTGATTCTGATTCTGAGTCGTCTGGTTCCTTTCCCAGAATCCTGCTACGCCAGCCTTCGAGCTTTCCAGCTCATCATGCATCTACACGTCGACTTCCAAGCCATTGCTGTTCCCTGTCCAGGCCTGCGCCTCCCGGACCATCCTACAACAAGTAAGCCATCCCGCTTTCCTTTCACCTTGTCTGCTTCCCCTGGCCACAGGTGGAGATCCGTGGCGGCGGACCATTCCCTTCCCGGCAGCAGATAATCAATCTCCCTCACCAACTCCCAGCTCACTGGCCGCCTGTGGGCACTGTCTACCTGGCTGCAGCTTCGGCGCTACCTGGGTTACATCCTACCACCTTGACAGTAAGCACAATTACATCCAAAGTGCCCGACGGGCTAAGCTATCACTAACTGCCTCTGTCTCTTCCCAGGGTTGCCAGGTCGTACGGTGCTCTGCCGGCCCCAGCTGGAAATCCAGATTACATTACATTACACTACACAACCCTGCACGCACACATCCACTCACGTACATTTATTCAATAAAACGGTTAATTGTATCTACCTGGAGTCGTGTCTGCTCTATAGGTCACAAATACCATGTCAGTTCAAAGGATGGTAGGAAGAATGAGGGTTGTAGGGGAAAACTGAAGAGTGGAAACTGTAATTTCAAGACTTAGGTTTGGTCCTACTGGGCTTAATGGAGATGTATTTAAAATATGAAAACATAATACAGGAAGATGTGAAGAGTGTGGAGAGGAGGAAACAATAGAGCATGTTGTACTACACTGCAGGAGAGATATTCAACAGAGAGGGATAATGATCAGAAACTTTGAGAAGAAGAAAATAAATTTTAACCTAACTGCACAGCAACTCACCCTTGGCTGGGGGATCCTGGGTTTGATCCCTGCCCCTGACCAACAGTGAAATGTGTGGAGTTTTCATGTTCTCCCCGTGGTTGTGTGGGTTTACTCCGGGATTTCTATGGTTTCCTCCCACATGCCAAAACATATGCAAGTTAGATTAATTGGCATCAACTGGGGATTCTAAATTGTCCTTAGGTATGACTGTGAGAGTGACTGCTTGTCTGTCTCTCTGTGTTGGTCCTGCGATGGACTGGCGATCTGTCCAGGGTGTATCCTGCCTCTCGCTCAATGAGTGATGATGACCCATTAGAGGATCCTCATTATCACCCGACACAAGCAGAAGGTACAGGTGACAGTTCTTTAGAATCCCTAGATGAAAAGGAGGCTCCCTCAACAAGGAGATCTTCACGCAGCTGCCTCGTAAGAAGAGCAGAAAAGGCAAACGGGCCCTAAAAACAGTTTCCTTGGAGGAACAGGAGGCAGCCCTGACCCAAGTTCCCAGTCAGGCCCAAACAAAAGTACGAGAAGAATCTGGAAGCATGAAGACATTCATGAATTCCAGGTTTCGGATTCAAGATTTGAACCCCGAGGCTGTACAACACACCCTTTCAGTACGTCAAAATGATCTTCACTGATGAGATGAACATATTGCTCATCATCCAAATTTGGACTTTGTTCAAGTGTTGGGAGATCCAGTTAAGACTAGCCCTGAAAAAATTGAGAATTTCTTGGCCATCCTTCATCCTTGCCCACAGTTTGAATCAAGTCAACAAGCCAGCATCCAGAGTTGGCCAACCATCATTCAGCTCTCCACCACCACAGAAGAAAGGTGACACCCCAAGACCCACATTCACAACCAGATGTGCATTATGATAACATGGTACACTGGCCTCTTCACTCTGACAAGCGGGGACGATGCAACGTTTGTCTAAAGGGTCTATCAAGGTGGAAATGTAACAAATGCAATCTTTTCCTGTGTTTGAACACAAACCAGGAATGCTTTCTAGCATGTCACCATAGGTAAAGTGGACCTGATGCTCAAAAACATTTGTGCTGTTGCACAGTCACATAGATGAGGTCCGAAATGTAATGCTTTAAAATGTTTGGCAAAGTTTTCCTGTGTTTTCAATGTTTTTTCAAAGTTAAAATGTAAATCAACTTTATTGAGCCACCAGAAATATGGATCTTTTGTCCCAAAAAACATTAGTGCTGTTGTACCACTGAGATGCTGAAGTAAGAAATGCAGCAATTTTTTTTGTTTTTATTTTATGCTTTTGAGTGCAAAAATGAATGTTTTGTACTGTAGCATTCAATCCAGGGTTTTCTCTGGTAACATTTCTCCGTGGTGGGCCGCCTCACCAGAAATTGTACCGCCACGCCAAGTCGATATGATTTTATTAAGAAAAATATATCAAACAATGACTTTCCGCAAGCGCGCACACAAACATCGTGCGTGGCCGTCATCCGCGTGGAGTTTAGAAGCGCCCTGCCCACGCAAGTTCTCGACTCAGTCAGCAGGCAGTGTCTCGCTAAGCGTGACTGTCAACAAAAACATGAGTTTGTTCAAGTACTTTAAAAGCGGAAAAAAATAATTAGAGGTACGTATGTAAACATTGGAGGCGTTTCATCATCATAGCAGTCTGTCGGAGGCGACAATGACTGTTTCGTTTAGGTCTGATCAGATTCCTCCACGCAGCTCTGTCCTTCGCCTTCTGCTGCCAGGAACTGGAGGTGTTTATCATGGTTTTAACCCGCTGTTAATGGGAGCAATAATGGAAGAGTCGCTTAGCTAAGAGATGTGGTTAAAATTCATATGCAGCCGGCTTCATATGAGGGGAAAGGCAAGCGGGACTGATGAAATGCATAGGATATACACACGTGGACAAAATTGTTGGTACCCCTCTGTCAATCAAAGAAAACCCCACAATGGTCACAGAAATAACTTAATAACATCTGACAAAAGTGGCAATAAATAAAAAGTCTATGAAAACTAACCAATGAAAATCAGACAATGCTTTTGAATTGTGGTTCAACAGAATTATTTTAAAAAACAAACTCATGAAACAAGCCTGGACAAAAATGATGGTACTCTTAACTTAATATTTTGTTGCACAACCTTTTGAGGAAATCACTGCAATCAAACGATTTCTGTAACTGTCAATGAGACTTCTACACCTCTCAGCAGGTATTTTGGCCCACTCCTTATGAGCAAACCACTCCAGTTGTCTCAGGTTTGAAGGGTGCCTTCTCCAGATGGGGTGTTTCAGCTCCTTCCACAGATGTTCAATCGGATTTAGATCAGGGCTCATAGAAGGCCACTTTAGAATAGTCCAATGTTTTGCTCTTAGCCATTCTTGGGTGTTTTTAGCTGTGTGTTTTGGGTCATTATCCTGTTGCAAGACCGGTGACCTGCAATTGAGACCAAGCTGTCTTGACACTGGGCAGCACATTTCTCTCTAGAATACCTTGATAGTCTTGAGATTTCATTGTACCCTGCACAGATTCAAGACACCCTGTGCCAGATGCAACAAAGCAGCCCCAGAACATAACAGAACCTCCTCCATGTTTCAGAGTAGGGACAGTCTTCTTTTCTTGGTATGCTTCATTTTTGCATCTGTGAACATAGAGCTGATGTGCCTTGCCAAAAAGTTCCAGTTTTGTCTCGTCTGTCCATAGGACATTCTCCCAGAAGCTTTGTGGCTTGTCAACATGCAGTTTGGCAAATTCCAGTCTGGCTTTTTTATGATTTATTTTCAACAGTGGTGTCCTCCTTGGTCGTCTCCCATGAAGTCCACTTTAGCTCAAACAACGACGGATGGTGCGATCTGATACTGATGTACCTTGACCTTGGTGTTCACCATGAATATGTTTCGAGGTTGTTCCGGGCTCTTTTGTTACCATTCGTATTATCCGTCTCTTCCATTTTTCATCAAGTTTCCTCCTGCGGCCACGTCCAGGGAGGTTGGCTACAGTCCTGTGGATCTTAAATTTCTGAATAATATGTGCAACTGTAGTCACAGGAACATCAAGTTGCTTGGAGATGGTCTTATAGCCTTTACTTTTAACATGCTTGTCTATAACTTTCTTTCTAATCTCCTGAGACAACTCTCTCCTTTGCTTCCTCTGGTCCGTGTTTAGTGTGGTACACACCATGTCACCAAACAGCACAGTGACTACTTGTCACCCTTTAAATAGGCCGACTGACTGATTACAAGTTTGTAGACACCTGTGATGTTAATTAGAGGACACATCTTGGTTGAACATGTCCCTATGGTCACATTATTCTCAATCTTTTCTAGGGGTACCATCATTTTTGTGCAGGCCTGTTTCATGAGTTTGTTTTTTAAACTAATTCTGTTGAACCACAATTCAAAAGCATCGTCTGATTTTCATTAGTTAATTTTCATAGAATTTTTATTTATTACCACTTTTGTCACATTCAAGTTATTTCTGTGACCATTGTGGGGTTTTCTTTCATTAACAGAGGGGTACCAGCAATTTTGTCCACATCTGTAGATGTAAGATGACAACTAAGCTGACCCGGAGAAGGTTTTGGCTCTGTTTCCGCTTTCAAAAGATTTTTCTTCTCCACCACTGCTGCTCGTCATACATTGATAGCCACTACAGTTATGTTCAAATATACAAAGATGCATCAAAGGGTGAGGGAGATAAAGTGGGAGTGGCAGTTGTAGTTCCAGAATTTAAGGTTAAAATAGGGAAGTCAATAAATAAAGAGGTATCAGTATATGCAGGTGAAATGATTGCAGTATTATTGGCAGTACAGTGGGTGGAAGAAACGAGACCATTGAGATCAATTGTATGTTCAGACTGCAGTTCAGTTTTATCCAGTTTACAATATAACCATTCAGAAAGTAGACCTGACATCTTAACTGAAATTCAACAAACATTATTCAGAATTCAAATGACGGGAATTATAGTAAAATTTTGATGGATACCGACACATATTGACATCACTGGAAATGAAATGGCTGATAAAGTGGCCAAAGTGCCACAAAACATGGGGACATTGTGGTGTATGGAAGTATGTGTGTCTGTGATGCCATACCCACCCACTGGGTGATGTCAGGAGGGCACGACCCACTGTGTATATAAACCCGAGTTCAACTATCCGCCAGTAACTGAGAGGAGGAGGAGGAGGAGGGGGAGGAGGAGAAGAAGGAGAAGAAAAAGGACAAGGAGAAGGAGAAGAAGAAGAAGACTTTTAAAAAAGGCTTTATTGCACATTCCGAAATTGCAAAAAGACCAATATCACTTGTCCAAGAGTGTCACATCTCAAAAATGCAAACATAACTCATCCCCCTGACCCACTGAACACAAAACATTCCCTACAGCCCATCTATTGATGAATGCCTCTAAATTGTCCACCATTTGATAGTAAGAGAACTCCACCAGGAGTCTGACTTTCAACAAGACCTTGAAAGCGGACACAGGATCCACATTGGCAGTGTTGCTAGCCCGATTTTTCCTCGTCAGCCAGATGGCAAGCTTAGCAGTACCAGATAGGAAGTTCATCAAAGTGTGGGCAGCCTTCCTTGCCACTTTATACTTCGGACCGTAAATGAACAGACCAAAAGAGAAACGTTCACCCAAAGCCCGAAACCACTCGCGCAAAATCTCAAATAGTCCAGATAAACGAAAACATTGGACAAACAAATGCTCGAGGGTCTCAACTTGGGACCAAAACAAACATTCCCCCCCCCCCCACAGTCGGATCAAGGTGTGCCCTGTATTTATTCGTAGCTATTGCCCCATGCACAATCCTCCACTGGAGATCTGCTGTGCGTTTCTCAATAGGTTGCTTGTACATGCACCGCCAGCTGCCTTTTGGGGAGACCCCTGGCCCCAAACAACCCGCCCACCTCGACTCCGTGACATCCTTCAGAGAGCGCAGATTCAGAACCTTCACACAGATGTGATACACCGCCCTTGTCCCGACAAACTGGAACTTGCCCAGGCGAGGAATCCTGAAGGTCAGTAGGTGATCCTCTCCTCCCTGCCACTCCCCCACAGCTGGAGTTATGGAAATTGCAGGAAAGGTGGAAGCAGTGTCGTCATCCCATTGATTGGAAAGAGTGCAGTTTGTCGCGAACGCTCGAAGCGGTTGTGGCAGGGCGGTGCACACGTCCTCCACCACCCTTTGCAGCAGTCTGACAGATGTAATGTTGGCACTCCGCCTCAGTGTGTCCATCGATGTGGTCGACATCCTCATAAGATGACCAAGCTTGGTACAGCGTGCCTCCCGCAAACAACTCCGCAGACTGACAGACTGCAGCACCTCAGCTTCGATGAATCGATTGAAAAACAGTGGTTCCTCGAACAGCCACATGCCCGGCGTCTCGTCACGGAAGCGGGCCACGTTGAAGACTCGCCATGCATGCAAAACGGACGTGTAAAAAGCAGATAGTCCAGTAAGGTCCACCTCCCCAGATGTCACGAGGAAGAGCTGCTTATCATAGCCCAAGCGACCAACTCTCCTCAAGAGCAGTTTAGCAGTGTCCATCCAGCAGGGTCCGCATCCGTAAAGGAGTCGTTGTGCAGTTCGAAGCCTGAAGCTGGCGATCTTGGAATGTATGTCCACCAGGCCCTGTCCCCCCTCGGCCACAGGCAGGTAGAGAACTGGCGCACGGACCCAGTGCCGACCAGACCAAAAGAAGTCCACGATGATCTTCTGAATCTCCTCCACGAGGCTCCTGGGCGGTGTCAAAGCCACCAGCCTATGCCAGAGAGCCGAGGCAACCAGATTATTCGCGACCAGAACCCTGCCCCTATATGACAGCTGTGGTAGCAACCATTTCCATTTAGAAAAGCGAGCACACACCTTGTCCTTAACACCCTCCCAGTTCTTTCGTTCAAAAGCCTCCGTACCCAGAAAAACCCCCAACACTTTGAGACCGGCCGTCCCCCACTGAAGCCCGCCGGGTAGGCGAGGGACGCCTTGACGTGACCAGTGGCCCAACAATAGACCCTCACTCTTGGCCCAATTAACCCGTGCAGAAGATGCCCTTTCATAAACTGTCAAAGTGTCCACCAGACGCTGCACATCCCGTGGGAGGTGAAAACGTTGACGTCATCCGCATAAGCAGACAAGACAATCGGGCGGCAACAGCTTGATGGCCCCGGCAGAACCAGACAACCCAGCCGAGCGCACAACCTGCACAGCAAAGGCTCAATAGCCAAGCTGTACAGCTGACCCGAGAGTGGACATCCCTGGCGTATTCCCCGGTGTACAGGGATTGGCCGACTCAGGCCCGCCCCCACCTTCACCAAATACTCAGCTCCAGTGTATAGCAGATTGACCCACCTCAAAAACATATTTCCAAAACCAAACCCCCTCAGGGTAGAAAACAAATAGGAATGGTCAACCCTATCAAAGGCCTTTTCCTGGTCCAAAGACACAATCCCGAACTGTAAGTCATGACATTTACTGAGCTGGAGAACGTCACGTATGAGGAAAACATTGTCCATAATGCTCCGGTCAGCAATACAATATGTTTGATCCTTATCCAAGATCAAACCCAAGACAGTGTTCAGTCTGTTCGCCAGGGCCTTGGAAAGCACCTTGTAGTCCGTGCAAAGAAGAGCCACAGGCCACCAGTTTTTCAGCAGGGCCAAGTCCCCCTGCTTTGGCAACAGAGACAGCACTGCACGGCGGCAGGAGACAGGTAACGTTCCTTCCCTGTAACAGGCAGTCAGAACGTCATAGAAGTCTGGTCCAATAATATTCCAAAAATGCTTAAAAAATTCTGAAGAAAGGCCATCAAGTCCAGGCGCGCGTCCCAGTGCCATCTGATTCACAGCCACAGTCAACTCATCCAAAGTCAGGGCACAGTCCAGAGCAGCCCTGTCGTCCTGGCCGAGCACCGGAAGGGCCTCGAAGAGCTGATTTTGAGATTCTTTGCAACACGTTCCTGCAGCAAACAGGGCCCTGTAGTAATCCACTGCATGGCGCCGCATCTCGGATGGGTTCGTAGTCAGGCGACCATCTGGGAGTGTCAAGCAAGCCATCAACTTCTTTTTCGCAGTAGACTTTTCCAAATTGAAGAAGAAGGACGTTGGTGCATCCGTGTCCTGCAGGCGAGTGAAGCGCGACCTCACTAGCGCCCCCTCCACTCTGCCCTGCATGAATGTGCGCAGGGCCGATCTCTTCTCCTGCAGCAAAGGACCAGCTGTAGAATCCCGACCCATAACCAAGCTGGCCTCCAGCCTCTTGACAGCGTCCTCAAGTTCACTGACCTTGGCGTTGATGATGGCAGTTGAGTTCGCAGCGTACTGTTGACAAAAAAGGCGAATTTGCACTTTGCCAACGTCCCACCACTGTTCAAGGGAACCAAAACGAGCTTTTGTGGTCTTCCAGTGGTCCCAGAAGCACACAAAATACTGACAAAAGACGTTGTCCTGTAGGAGCTTGTTATTGAAGTGCCAATATGATTTTGCCCGTTTGCCTGGTGAGTTCAGTAACACCGCAGTAGCCAGGTGATGATCCTTGAAACCGACGGGACTTATGTTACTGTGAAGGAGGCCGGGGCTACAGGTTCTAGAAACATATATTCTGTCTAATCTAGCAGCACTGACAACACCGTCAGTGACCCTGACCCAGGTATACCGTCTCGCATTTGCATTTTTAGACCTCCACGTGTCCACTAAGTTGAACTGCACAGTGAAATTTTCCAAGATTCTAGAAGACTGCAGATGAGGTTCTGCATTAGTGCGATCTACAGTGAAGTCCAAGGTACAGTTGAAATCACCAGCAACAACAAGTTGTTCTTGGTGATAGTGCTGCAATTCAGTAGTCAGTATATTGAAAAAGGCAACCCTTTCTGCGCCGTGGTTTGGCGCGTAAACATTAACCAGGCAAAACACGGAATCCCCTATTTGGGCCCTAACAAGAAGCAGCCTGCCCCTCACTATCTCCACCACCGATAAAACTTGTGCATTTGCTGATTCCCCAAACAAAATGGCCACTCCTGCGCTTAGATTGGTGCCGTGACTGAGTGAAAATGGGCCTTTCCACCACAAGCCCCAGTTGACTTCATCTGCCGAAGTGGTATGAGTTTCCTGCAAAAACAAAATGTTGAGACCTTTCCGTTTGAACAGGTCACTAATGAATCCCCTCTTATGATTACCCCTCCCACCATTGATGTTTAAGGTCCCTAATTGTATTTTCTGCATTGTGGTGATATTTGTGAGGAGCACCGTGCTTTGCCATGGAAATCATTCCATCTTTGCGCACTTGGCCTTTTGTCCCCCTGCTGATTTACGCAGGGCTGCAAGGTGCTTCTTCAGGCGGAAGCGTTTTCTTTCATCCAGGAGGTCAACACCAACCTGCTTCCTCAGTACATTAACAGACCGAATGAATTTGTCAGTGTCACTGAAGTAATCAGCGACGTTAACGGCCCTATTATTATAGGTCCCATCCAGGAAAGCATTTATTTCGTCTAGTGAATACAAATGCGCAGTGGCATCGCCATTTGCCCCAATAGACTCATTTTTAGCAGACTCAGCGTCAGTTTCACACTCCATTCCCTCGTCAGCACAACTCTGCTGACTGTTAGATTCAGCTGGCACGTCAGCTGGTGCCCCTGATCCTTCATCAGTCACGTGTTCCGGGGCTGCGCCTATATCAGCCGACCGGCGTTGTTCCGTCTGCTGCTCTGAAGTTGCAGCAGGCTGCAGAAGCACAGCCGCTGATGTCACACAGCGCGATGCTGAGTCAACGTCATTGACCGCTTGTGCGCCATCACCAGTCACACCCCCAGCTGCAGGCCACGCCGCGGGCGCCACAGGCCAACTGTCCACAGCCACAGCGGCAGGCTCCGGAGCAGGAGCAGTGGAAGGCCCCGCAACGCCATCCGCAGCCGCGGCGGGTGCGGAGGCCTCGCTGGCAGGCTGTGCGGCCCCGCCGGGCTCTGCCGCGGCGGAAGCCCCCACAACACCATCCGCAGCAGCGTCTCGAGTGGAAGGCGCACCGGCCGCCCCAGCCGCGGCTCCACCAGAGCCCCCCGCCGGGCGCCTGTGCGGGCAGGCGAAACGTTTATGGCCCACGTCGCCACATTCAAAACACTTCATCTGTCCCAAGCTCGCATACAACATATAGTAGCCGTCCCCGTGTTTGACCCGGAAGGACACTTCCAGAGTCTGAGTGGGCGAGTCTAGAAACATGAACACCTGTCGCCTGAGTGATTTCACATGTTTAAAGTCGGCTTCCCTGATTCCCAAACTGACGTGTCTAAACGGGCCCGCAAACTTCCCGAATCTGCGGAGCTCCGCCGCCAACTGCTCGTCAGTAATGAAAGGTGAAACACCCGAGACGGTGATAAGCGTCGATGGAACTGACAAGGGTGACACCTGTACATACACGTCCCCGATTACAATACCGCTCGCAACCAGAGCGTGGACATCCTCCTCAGTAGCCAGAAACACAACTACAGCCCTATAGAAGAAGAAGAAGAAAAAGAAGAAGAAGAAGAGGAAGAAGAACAAGAGCAAGAGCAAGAAGAAGAAGAAGAGTTCAGTTGGTTGCTGCATGAAGAGACTCCTGTCCCCTCATTTTACAGACATAACAATGGCGACAAGGAGAACAATGGGAGCGTTCTGGCTACCTCCACCACTGATACCGTTTCTGGAGAGCACGGGAGAGCCGGTGATTCCGTGGCTGGAGTGGAGACACAATTTTGAGGAGTATATCAGAGCACTGGGTCTCCATAGGTTTGGTGGTTAGCACTCCTGGCCCACCACCTTTGCACAGAGGGCCGAAGGATCCTTAACACGCTGGGCGCGGTAGAGTGCTATGATGATGCCGTCAAGCGGATGACGGTGCACTTCGCAGAGCAGACGAGGACCAGGTGGCTGCGAGCGTGGATGCCGGGAATGGTGGAGCTAGTTAGCTGCTGGATGCTAACGGCCCATTCCGCGCCTATAGACAAGCTAGCTGTTGAGCAAACTGCGCACCAAAACAAGGCTACGGGCGCCAAGCTGGACGCTGAGGAGGGGCCGAGACAAAGTGTGGAAAAGTCGCCGGTCACTGAAGACAGTAAGCAAGCCGTGGAGCTCAGCCTTGTACAGGATCACAGTGCTGACTGGTCGGTCGGCGTGGTGCGCGAGGACGGCGGAGAGGCGAGGCAGCAGGAGTCAACCCCAAAGCTAGAGGTTGGACAGCTGAGCGGGACCATGCAGGCTGAGGGCCCCGGGGAAGAGCAGCAGCCGCAGGACGTAGAGACGGCACAGCAGGGCACCTGGAGCAAGGATGCCGGGAGCAGCAATGAGGCGTCTGGGTTGGAGGGTGTTACCGATGAGAACGGTGCTGAGAACCCAGAGGGAGAACATCCACAACAAGGCAAGGAGTCAATGCAGCAGAATGCTTTGAACGAGGGGGTTGAGAGCAGTGACAAGGTGCCCGGGTCAGAGGATAGAGCTGACGGGAGTGTCACCGAGAGCCTCGAGGGACAGCAGCTGTAGGGGGATGTGGATGACGGCGCAGTTCGGGACACGGACTGGCCTGGCGAGCTGGGAGGCGATGGTGACTGGAGCGGCGATGACCCAGCGAGGGCGGACCCCGATGCCAGTAACTGCGCTTCCCTTGGTGTGGGAACCGGACGGCACAGTGGGATCCCCATAAAGATGGCTGCTGAGTCTCGAAGAAAAGAGAGTGGAGCAGAACAAATTGGCGTGGTTCTGCTGCGGGCCAAACGCCATCATCGGGGTGAGAGTTCGGACCGGGTCGGCGGGACAGCCCAACTCAGGAAGGAGGTCCAGTGGCGATGTGGTGAGCACGGAAGACCAGGTCGGGTTCCCCTGTGGGTCAGCGGCGAGGTCTGGCCCAGAGAAGAGAAATAGGTTATGGCGGGAAGGGACATTTTCGCCGGGAAGGGGGACTTTGACCTTGGGGGCAGACAGCGGCTAGGGACACATATGCCGTGGGGCTGCCCGGGTCCTCCGTGGCAGTTTGGTAAATGGTGGCTGCTCAGGGACATTGGTGTCACTTAAAAATAATATGTGTAAATAACTCAGTGTATTTTGTTTTTATGATGCTGGTGTGCATGTGAGTGAGTGTCAGTAATATGGGATTATTTTGTATTTTAAGAGACATGGTCCAATTTCAGTTGTTCTTTGTGTGAATGTGATAGGCCATGTTACTATTGTTCATTATTCTCCATGTTCTTAATGCATGATTCAGGTTCTAAATTTGGGAGGTTCAATTGTGTGTGTGGTTTCACATTTTTTCTAAAGGGGGGGGAGAGAATGTTGTGCATGGAAGAATGTGTGTCTGTGAGGCTGTGCCCACCCACTGGGTGATGTCAGGTGGGCACGGCCCACTATGTATATAAACCCAAGTTCACTGGAATAAAGGTTCAGTTGGTTGCAGCATGAAGAGACTCCATCCATCCATCCATCTTCTTCCGCTTAATCCTTTTTGGGTCGCAGGGGGCTGGATCCTGTCCCCTCATTTTACAGACATAACAGAATGGGTTTGGCAGTTACTCTAAGTAAAACAGAATTTAAAAATGTCATTAAACAGAAACTCAAGGAATGGTGGCAAAAACAGTGGAGGAAGAAAGGAAAGGGAGATGGTATTACAGGGTTCAAAGGATGGTGGGAAGAATGAGGGTGGTGTAGCAGACACAAAATGCATATTGTAGACTTGTAGAGGCTTGGTTGAGTCAGACAGCGTCTCAGTCAGGAAGCAGAGGGTAAACAGTGGACGGGGGGTTTAAGGGTGAATGTATTGTAATGTTGGATGTCATGCAGCGTGATGTGGAATGTCACGCAGATGTGAGATGAGCGGTGGGGATATAAAGGAGAACCGTGCTTGAATGCTTTCATGCTTTTCTGTGCATGACTGATGTGAGAGTGTTAATAAACTTCGTCTCTTCGTAAACTGGCCTCATCATTTCCCACACTCTCCACACTGGTGACCCTAGACGTATTATGGAACACGAGGCAAGAATCCCGGAGTCGGCCCGGACGGGAACCCCCAGCAACGCGTGCGCGGTTGCAGTCAAGCTACCGGACTTTTGGCAGCACAACCCGCGCTCTTGGTTCCACCACACCGAGGCCCAGTCCGCCCTCCAAGGAATAACGGCAGACGACACCAAGTTTTACCATGTGGTTGCAGCGCTGGACACTCGCACAGCTCAGCAGGTAGCGAGCCTGCTCGACCAGCCCCCAGTCCACGGCAGATACGAGGATCTCAAAGCTGCGCTGACCCGGTGCTACACGATCTTGGACTGTGAGAGAGCAGAGAGGCTCCTGAGGCGTTCCGAGTTAGGAGATGGTTTGGCGGTCAATCTGATGGAGAAGATGTTGGCGTTAATGGGCATGGACGACGGGCATTTTCTGTTTGCCCACCTTTTCCTCCGGAACCTTCCAACAGAGGCGAGAGCGGTTCTGGCCAATTCGCCGTTGCTGGTCACGAGTGACTACCGTGTGCTAGCCCAGGAGGCAGACCGGATCATCCTCACCACCAGAGCACTCAAAGTGAACACGGTGGCGTCGGAGCCCAGCGAGACGACCAGAGGAGGCGAGGAGCCACCGACGGTAGCAGCAGTGGGGGCCAAGGAGCGCCAGAGAGACATGCTCTGCTTCTACCACCGCCGCTTCAGAGAGAACGCACGCAGATGCGCGCCACGTGCCAATTCAATCGCTCGGGAAATGCCAGGGCCGGCAGTCGGTAGCAGCTGCGACCGCCGGCGAAGAGAACAAGCTGCTCTACGTGACGGACTTGCGCTCAGGGAGGAGTTTCCTCATAGACACTGGAGCCCAGAAGAGCATCATCCTGCCGACCTACGCCGACCGGCTGGCAGGACCTAGCGGCCCCGGGCTGGTAGCAGTAAACGGCTCGGACATTAAGACCTTTGGTGAGAGAACACTGGCCTCATCTCTACACGGCCGTACATACGAGTGGACTTTTGTCATAGCAGCACTGAGTTTCCCGATCCTGGGAGATGATTTTCTGTGTGCGCATGGTTCACTGGTTGATGTTGCTAACAGGCGCCTGGTTAATGCACTGTCCTTTGACTCTCTCCCCTGTACAGCTCGTGGGGCCAGGCTAGTAACACAAACCAACGTCACAGCTCCAGGCAGTAAGTTCCACACACTGCTCACTCAGTTCCCAGCACTCACAGTCCCGACATTTTCAGCGGCCGTCGCTAAACACGGGGTGGAGCACTTTATCACCACCACCGGGCCGCCTGTTTTCGCACGACCTCGGCGCTTGGACGCAGCTAAACTAGCCATAGCACGCGAGGAGTTTGCCAACCTGGAAAGGTTGGGCATCATCAGGCGATCGAACAGCCCATGGGCATCCCCGCTACACATGGTCCCTAAGGCTGAGGGGTCGTGGCGACCGTGCGGCAATTTCCACAGGTTGAATAACGCCACAGCATACGACCGCTACCCGATTCCGAAAATTCAGGATTTTTCCGTTCACCTCGCCGGAGCACGCATTTTTTCTAAAATAGACCTGGTCAGCGGTTACCACCAGGTCCCAGTGCGCGCGGAGGACATACCCAAAACAGCGGTAATAACTCCGTTCGGCTTGTTCGAGTTTCTGCGCATGCCATTCAGGTTAAAAGGAGCGGCACAGACGTTCCAGCGCATGATGGATGCGGTGCTGCGCGATTTCCCGTTTGTGTTCGTCTACCTGGATGATATCCTGGTAGCCAGTGCGTCAGAAGACGAACACGTAACCCACCTCAGGACGGTTTTCCAGAGGTTGGAGGAGCACGGGTTAATAATCAACCCAGCGAAGTGCCAGTTCGGCGTGACGGGGATTGATTTTTTGGGGCACCGTGTCTCACCGGAGGGAGCGATACCCTTGCCCGACAAAGTGCGCGCCGTGGCGAACTTTCCCCGGCCTCAGTCGGTCAGGGCGCTACAGGAATTTTTGGGGATGATTAACTTTTATAACCATTTCCTTCCCCATGCAGCTCAACTCATGCAGCCATTGTACGCTGCGCTCAAGAGACGGAAACCCGCGGATGGAGTCGAATGGACTCCGGAACGGGAACAGGCGTTCTCTGAGGTGAAAGCAGCCCTGGCAAACGCCGCACTGTTGGCGCACCCAGACCCGGCGGCCTGGATAGCGCTCACTACCGATGCCTTGGACGTGGCCATAGGGGCTGTTGTGGAGCAACGTGTCACCGGTTCTTGGCAGCCGCTCGCTTTTTTCAGCAGGGCTTTGAGCGACAGTGAGCGTAAATACAGCGCGTTCGACAGGGAGTTGCTTGCTCTCCACCTGGCCATACGCCACTTCCAGTTCTGGCTGGAAGGGCGCAGCTTCACCGTGTTCGTGGACCACAAGCCGCTGACGTTCGCGATGGCCAAGGTTTCAGAACCATGGTCGGGCCGGCAGCAGAGTCAGCTGGCTGCGATCTCGGAGTTTACAACCAATATTCAGCATGTGTCGGGTAAACTGAATGTGGTGGCGGACTGCTTCTCGCGTGCGGTTGTGGCCCCGGTCTGCGTAGGGATAGATTATACAGCCATGGCCGCAGAGCAGATTAGTGATACGGACGTGCGCGCGCTCCAGTCTGGACCAACAGGGTTAAGGCTGGAGAGCAGAGTACTGCAAGACGGCAGCCGCCTCCCCGCCCCCCCCCCCCCCAGTCTGCGATGTCTTCACGGGATGCCTGCGCCTGGTGGTCCCGGTCACGTGGCGCTGCCATGTGTTTGAGTCAGTTCACGCTTTGGCACACCCAGGAGTGAGCACGTCAGTCAAAATGGTGGGAGCGAAATTCGTGTGGCCAGGCCTGCGCAAACAAGTGAAAGAGTGGGCTGCAGCCTGCGTAGCGTGCCAACGAGCCAAAGTGCACAGACACACGAAGGCTCCTTTGGAGCCGTTTAGTATACCTGCTAAAAGATTCAACCACGTTCACGTGGACCTCGTGGGCCCCCTCCCGCCATCGCAGGGGTGCACGCACCTTCTGACAGTGGTGCACCGCACCACACGCTGGCCAGAAGCAGTCCCGCTGGTGGCAACCACGTCCGCGGATGTGGCGCACACTTTTTTGACAACGTGGGTGGCGTGTTTTGGGATCCCGTCGGACATCACGTCCAATAGGGGCCCTCAGTTTGTTTCCGAACTTTGGTCCATGATGGCCCACAGCCTGGGTGTTGCAATTCACCGCACAACCGCGTACAACCCAAAGGCAAATGGGTTATGCGAGCATTTTCACAGGTCACTGAAAGCAGCACTCAGGGCTTCGTTGATGGATGCAAATTGGGTAGACCGGTTGCCGTGGGTTTTATTGGGGTTGCGTTCCGCACCAAAAGAGGATTTGGAGGCTTTCCCGGCTGAGCTGGTTTTTTCTCAGCCACTGCAGTTGACCGGGGAATTTTTGCCAGATAATCCCACGCCGGACAGCTGCCCGTCTCAGCGTTTGCAGCGTAGTGCAGACACATGCACGCTGCCCAGCCCGGCCCACCACTGTTTTCCACGCGCTTTTGTGCCAAAAACTTTGAAGAACGCGGAGTTCGTGTTCGTCAGGCACGATGCCCACCGCCCGCCATTGCGCCCACCCTATGATTCAATTCAATTCAATTCAACTTTATTTATATAGCGCCATTTCACAACAACAGTCATCTCATAGCACTATCAACTGTAGGGGGGACCCCCACAGTTGCAGAAAGACCCCAGCAATCAGGCGATCCCCTGTGAGCAAGCACTTGGCGACGGTGGAGAGGAAAAACTCCCTTTTAACAGGAAGAAACCTCCAGCAGAACCAGGCTCAGGGAGGGGCAGTCATCTGCTGCGACTGGCTGGGGGGTGAGGGGATAGAGAAGAAGAAAAGAACAGACATGTAGAGAGCAAACAGCACGATGGGGACTCAATCTATGGGAGAGAACAAACAAATGTTAATGACCAGCAAAAAAAAAAAATATTTCATAGAGAGTGAGGAAAGGAGTGAGGCCCAGTGCATTACTGGAGGTCCCCCGGCTGACTAAACCTATTAGCAGCATAACTAAGGGAGGGTTCAGAAACACATGATCCCTCCCTAATTGTAGGCTATATCAAAAAGGTAGGTTTTAGCCCTATTCTTAAAAACAGAGATCGAGTCTGACTCCTGAATCCAGATTGGCAGCTGATTCCACAGGAGAGGAGCTTGATGGCCCGTTCAGAGTGCTGGAAACAGGGGACAAGCATTTTTTGCTAGACTTGGGGGGGCGTCGGGAGAAAATATGCATAGACAGACTTAAGCCCTCCTTTGTAGTGGCGGACGAGCAAGTGCTGCTGTCCTGGGCCCCTCGGCGTGGGGGCTGGGAACTGAGAACTCCCCAGGCAAATGATTCACCAGGACAGCCACATGGGCAAAGCGGTTTTCCTCCCCCCCTCGCCATGGCCCACCCGCAGTCAGACACACGTCCAGCAGCCCCCCGCCAGCACAGAGACCCCCGTTACAGCAGATATGGGAGGAGACTGAAGCCCAAAAGACGTGCCGACTGAAAGGTGTTGCAGACACAAAATGCATATTGTAGAGTTGTAGAGGCTTGGTTGAGTCAGACAGTGTTTCAGTCAGGAAGCAGAGGGTAAACAGTAGACGGGGGGTTTAAGGGTGAATGTGTTGTGATGTTGGATGTCATGCAGCGTGATGTGGAATGTCACGCAGATGTGAGATTAGCGGTGGGGATATAAAGGAGAACCGTGCTTGAATGCTTTCATGCTTTTCTGTGTATGACTGATGAGAGAGTGTTAATAAACTTCGTCTTTTCATAAACTGGCCTCATCATTTCCCACACTCTCCACAATGGTAGGGCGAAAACTGAAGAGTGGAAATGTGATAGATGGAAAGACATTTGCCATATAAGATACTGTTACTATATTTGTATTTGTTACTCAAGCATTCAGGATAAATATTTGTTACTTAGGATAATGTTATTTGTAATGGATTTAGCTGTTTATTTGGTCATTCTTGTATCTGATTGAGTGAGAGTTATTATTGATTATTCAGCAATGCTATCGGTGTTCGATTTAGAGACTGCGATCATGAAACCGTCACTCTATTAGTTACGCCTTAGAGCTCCAGCAAGGGGAGTGCACGCGCAACTTCCTCACTTTTAATACAAGCGAGTGAGGAAGACGCACGCACTGTGTTCATCCTTGTCATTTTTCCCTTTTTAAGGTAATTGTTTAAGTTATGATTGTAAAAATGTTTGACTTTTAATACAAGCGAGTGAGGAAGACGCACGCACTGTGGGGCTTTACATTTGGAGGCAGCACTGGGATGAAAAACGTGAGGCAGACACCGCAACATGAAGGGAGCCATCTTACGTTTTTCATCCCGAAAAACAACCCAGGCGGGGGAGTGTTTCAGCAGAACAGATCGGTGGTAGTTATGAGGCCAGCGAGGAGCAACGTGCATCCTAAGGTGTAGAACAGCCACCGACGAGCTGCAAAGCCTTCAGCATCAGGTCTCAGCACCACGTGTCCACACTGTCTGTTACTCACTTGCCCAAAATGGAGTCAGAAATTGAAAATCTGTTGTTTGAAATGAAAGGAGCTCTGTTCCAGCTTACTACGGATCAGCTAGTGAAAATATATGATTTGATTGAGATCTCCGGAGACAATCGAGAGAAAATAACAAGAAAAACTCACTGTGCGTTGGTGTCTTATATCAGTCAGCACATCGAACGTGATGAATTAAAACAACGGGAAGATGAAGGTATGTCAGAACTGTTGAGCATACAAGATACAATAAAAAGTGTGAACCAGAGTAATATGAATGATGTGTCACAAACAACGCATGCAAAGGAGAATGTAATGAAAGAATTGGAGCAGCTGAAATTGGCAGTGCAGCGAAAAGAAGCTGAAATGCAAGTTTTAACAAATAATGAGACTGCTCCACACCACACAGCCCCTGTTGTTATAACCAGAATCAGATAATTGCTAAGCATGTTTACAGTGTAAACAAACGAGGAATTTGACTTGACATTGGGCACGCTCGATAAGCGCCTCCAATGACGCGGCAGCCATGAAGGCGCCTGTCATCTGATTTCTGGTCAGATTGGTGAACCTGGACAGAAAGACAGACTCACTTTCTCCAGTTTAGCCCGCCAAATTGAGAACGGCCTCAGCAAAGGATATCCTGAGTCAGAGATAGTGGATGCGGTCATCAGAGCTATTGTGCCAGGTTTGCAATTTAGGAGTTACCTCGATGGAAAAAGCGACCTGTCTCTCCCTACCCTTAGGAGAATTCTTAGGTCACATTATCAAGAGAGAAGTGCCACAGAGCTTTACAAGCAGTTGACTGCAGAGGTCCAGAGCAATAGGGAGACCCCACAGAACTTTTTAATTCGAACAATGGATTTAAGGCAGAAAATATTGTTTGCATCACAGGAAGCCGAGTCTAGTCTCAAATATGACCCAACTCTCGTGCAAAGCATGTTCATGCACACAGTATTAACAGGGCTGCAAAATGATAGTATCAGGAGCGACCTTCAGCCCCTCCTTTTGCAGACAACAACCTCAGATGAACTGTTATTAGAAAGATTGAACATAGCATGTGCACATGAAAAAGACAGGCAGGATAAAAGGAGACAGTCCGTGCCATGGCGACCAATTAGTGTACACACTATCCAGTCTAGTGATAACAGCAAAGATAAGTGTGTAGCCCAGCAAAGTGTAGCTACACTTCCCCCAAATGTGTTGTCTGACCTGAAAGAAATGAAAGCAGACATGACACTGTTGAAAGACCTTAAGGCACAGGTGTCACAAATAACAGAGTCCATGAGTAAGACAGAAAACATACCAAAGATGTATCCTGACGTAACCAGAGAATCCAGCTATGGAGTCACTTACCCTCCGCTATATGTCCAGCCACAGTACCCCTCCCTGAATGACCAAAGTGCCCCACCCCAACTTTCAGGTGGACCAGTTCAGGAATCATGGTTCCCCAGGGGTCCAGTGTTCCACAGAGGAACAGTACAGTTTCAACAGAGATTTGCACCCCAGAGATATCCAACACCACGTGTGCGGCCGAGGTGCTCTGCATGCCAGCACAGGGGTGAGGAATACTGTCAACATTGCTATAGGTGTGGGAGTAGTGAGCATTTTCAGGCAGGCTGTAGAGCATATAGGGAGCATAATGCTGCAAGAGAGAGCTCTTTAAATGGAGAGCATGACCGGCTTTGTTAGGAAGTCCCAAAGTCGTGCTAGCTGGGGGAGAAGAGAGAGGAAAGCGGAGAGCCCGAAAGACAGTAGCCCATCCAGCCCAGCAGCCGCAGCCCCAGCGAGGAATAAGAAGGTCATCGCAACAAAAGTCTTGGGTACAGTCAAATGGTTCAACGTCAGAAATGGATATGGTTTCATCAATAGGAATGACACCAAAGAAGATGTTTTTGTACACCAGACAGCCATCAAAAACAACAACCCGAGGAAATACCTTTGCAGTGTTGGAGATGGCGAAACTGTGGAGTTTGATGTAGCTGAGGGAGAAAAGGGAGCAGAGGCGGCAAATGTTACCGGCCCAGGAGGCACTGCAGTTCAAGGAAGCAGGTATGCCGCTGACAGGAGCCACTATAGGCGCTACCCCAGGAGGAGAGGCCCTCCCCGTGGAGGAACTGGTAGGCTGCAAAATCACTGGGAAGACAATTCATACTGCGGTAAGGCAAGTTGGGCAGGATAGTCCCATCTATGAACTGAGGCCGGAGCAAGGGAAAGGAGAGCCCAGGACCCTGCATCGGAACCTTCTTATGCCATGTGATCACCTGCCGCTGGAGACAAGAACGCGTCCACCTGTAAAACAAAAAAAAAATCAACAGCACAGATTGTAAAAGCTAGGGACAGCCCCGAGGAAGAGGAAGATGACGATGATGATGATTATTTTCCCATACCACCTCAGTACCCACCTCAGTCGTCAGGACCATGGACAGCGACTCCTGCCAGTACAGAAAGAGCAGCTGAATTTGACTGGAGAGAACTTGCTCCCCAGCTAGAAAGCAACAACGATAATCCCTCAGTAAGCCAGGAGCCACACAGTGACATTCCATCAGACACAGGAGAAGACTTGACAGAAGACCAGCCTGCCGAAGACACCCCTTTCCTGTCGGTTGAAAGGAACGAGAACCAGAATCAGGAACAGCAGCGGCCTCAGAGGAACCGTAGGCCACCAAAGATCTTCAGGTATGATCAAATAGGAACTCCGTCCTGTTACAGTGCCGCTGCATCGCGCCTTTATCCAAGGGTTCATTACTCAGCGCAGCCACATCACTATCAACCCATATGTTGGGTTGATAGTGATGTGCTACAACTGTGCTCCTACAGTTGATAGTGCTATGAGATGACTGTTGTTGTGAAATGGCGCTATATAAATAAAGTTGAATTAAAGTTGAATTGAATATGTGTATACGGGATGTAGACTGGCAAGTTGCAGTCTGATAAAAATTTAATGTATCAAAAGAGTTCCAGTCTGTCAAATGTGTTATTTGGACTCAAAATTGAATGTATCAAAAGAGTTCCAGCCTGTCATACATGCACCACTTGGACTCAAAACTGAATGTATTAAAAGAGTTCCAGCCTGTCATGCATATGTGTTATTTGGACTCAAAACTGAATGTATCAAAAGAGTTCCAGCCTGTAACAAAATGCATACACAAGAAACACTGGACAATGAGTATTTGTTTCTTGCATGATAGATTGTATGAAAAGAGTTCCAGTCTGTAACAATACATTCTAAGTGTTAGATGTTGCAATGGGAGCATTGAACTAATATGTGATTTGAGTATTTTGGTCATGAGAAGTTTGAATACCTGATTTGCGCTGGGGGTCGAGGGTTTTGATGTTGAGGACAACATTTAACATTGAGGGGGAGTATGTGATAGATGGAAAGACATTTGCCATATAAGATACTGTTACTATATTTGTATTTGTTACTCAAGCATTCAGGATAAATATTTGTTACTTAGGATAATGTTATTTGTAATGGATTTAGCTGTTTATTTGGTCATTCTTGTATCTGATTGAGTGAGAGTTATTATTGATTATTCAGCAATGCTATCGGTGTTCGATTTAGAGACTGCGATCATGAAACCGTCACTCTATTAGTTATGCCTTAGAGCTCCAGCAAGGGGAGTGCGCGCGCATTAATACAAGCGAGTGAAGAAGACGCACGCACTGTGTTCATCCTTGTCATTTTTCCCTTTTTAAGGTAATTGTTTAAGTTGTGATTGTTAAAATGTTTGACTTTTAATACAAGCGAGTGAGGAAGACGCACGCACTGTGTTCATCTTTGTCATTTTTCCCTTTTTAAGGGGCTTTACAGAAACTGGAATTTCAAGACTTAGGTTTGGTCCTACTGGGCTTAATGGAAATGTATTTAAAATATGAAAACATAATACAGGAAGATGTGAAGAGTGTGGAGAGGAGGAAACAATAGAGCATGTTGCACTACACTGCAGGAGAGATATTCAACAGAGAAGGATAATGATCAGAAACTTTGAGAAGAAAATAAATTGTAACCTATTAGAGATTTTCGGGGAAAAAAATAGCGGTGAACGGAACAAGATACTTTTAAAGCTTTTTTTGTAACAAACTAACTGAACATATAAGAGTAGATTTTTTTGGGGGGTGGCGGGGATGAGTGGAAGATCGTAAGAGGACCCATCCGATCCCGTAGATGGCAATAATGCGCTAAGCACGTTTGTCAACCGCCAAAAAAGTCCAACGAATAGATGCTGGCCCAAAGAACGGATGTGACGTCATTTCCGCGCATGCGTTTTTCGACTTAAGATGTCGAGAGGATGGAACTTCGAATCTCGAGCCGAGACACTGCTAAAACTGTGAAAAAGTAATATCTGTAAGACAACAACTAAGCTTCCCCGGAGAAGGTTTAGGCTCCGTTTTTACATATAAAGAGTATTTAAAAGAACGGAGAGTCAAGCTAAAACCAGCTAGCTTAACTAGCTGAGCTACTCCTGTTTCCTCTTCAAGCTGTGTTCATCTCCAGTTTATTTTAGCATTTTCTCTTAATGCTTCATTTCTGAGAACAACCGAGGTTCAGAGGAAAACGTGACATGTGATCAGTAAGCAGGCTACAGAATTAGATGAACTGAAGTATTTTCCCTGAAAAGCAGGAACAGAAAATCGATCCTGCCGTAAGACACAGTCATTCATTCATTCATTCATCTTCTTCCGCTTAATCCTTTTCGGGTCGCGGGGGGGCTGGAGCCTATCCCAGCATCTTTGGGCGAGAGGCAGGGTACACCCTGGACAGATCGCCAGTCCATCACAGGGCCAACACAGAGAGACAGACAACCATTCAATCAATCAATCAATCAATGCATCAGATTTATATAGCGCTTTATCATAGACACTCAAAGACACTTTACAGAAATTAAGGGTCATCCACCACCTGGATGGATGAAGCAGCCACAATACGGCGCCATCCCTTTAACCATTCACACACACATTCACATTCACTCTCACAGTCATACCTAAGGACAATTTAGAATCCCCAGTTTGATGCCAATTAACCTAACTTGCATGTTTTTGGCATGTGGGAGGAAACCGGAGAAATCCCGGAGTAAACCCACGCAGACACAGGGAGAACATGCAAACACCACACAGATCACTGTTGGTTGGGGGCTGGGATCGAACCCAGGATCCCCCGGCCAAGGGTGAGTTGCTGTGCTGCCGCAATGCTAACCACTCCTCCACCGCGCCGCCCAAGGCACAGTCAGTGCTCCCAAATACAGCCATTATGCTTTGCTTTTTTTTTCTTTTAAAACACATGCAAACAAACATCTCAACAATGGAGCTCTCTCTTTAATTTTTTTTACAACAGACAAGCACATGAACACCTGAACAATAGAACTTTTTTAAATTTTTGTGTACTTTATTGATCCCCAGAGGGGAAATTCAGGGCATCCACCTGGATTGATGAAGCAGCCACAGTACAGCGCTATCCCTTTACCATTCACACACACATTCACACCTAGGGCCACTTTAGAGTCTCCAATTAACCTAACTTCCATGTTTTTGGCCTGTCGGAGGAAACCGGAGAAATCCCGGAGTAAACCATTGCAAGACACGGGGAGAACATGCAGACTCCACACAGATCACTGTTGGTCAGGGCTGGGATTGAACCCAGCATCCCATGGCCAAGGGTGAGTGCTGCCACAGTGCTAACCACTGCTCCACCGCACCTCCCAATGTGAGTTTATTTCTCACAAACTCACATTACTGTTCATTTGGCAGAAAGGGGTAGAACTGGCTTGTGGGGGGCTCCGGGCAGCCCCTTGGGAGACCTGCCCCTGGAAGTGGCATATCTTCAGGATTGTAGCTGGCCTCATAGACGAGAGCACCTCTTCTCTTCGCTATCGATCATCTCTCTTGTCCAGACCCGCCATCCAAAGCCTCCTCCCTAGCATGGTGCAGCTCATTGGTGTGTCTCCACGAGCCGACCAACAGCTGGAAGTAGGCTGCACCCCGCTTAGCCACTATGCACAGCCAGTCCTGGTAACCCTCTGACTGTCGTTTGGCCCACATCCGTTGTGGACGTCTCTACCCACGAACCCGGACCAGGTCCGTAACTCTCAGGGGCTCGCTTGTCGCTGTCTCTTGTCGACGCGGGCGCCTGCCATCATGCTCAGTATCCTCGTCCAAGGTATCCCGAGCGTCGGCATTGAGACCCTCCTGCGTTGAACCTGAGTGAGGCTGGTCCTGCTTGACCGCCATGGTGCTAGATAAATCCTTCCCCCACACCGTGTTGTCATCCGCCACCAGAACCGGACGGTTTCGCCAGCCACAACCAGTCCACACTTTCCCAGCATCATCTCAAATGGCATGCTGGCAAATCACCATGCTGTTGTACAATCCTAGGAGCAATTTAGGAGCCTAATAGAAGCAAGTACAAATGACTTTTTAAAAGGGTTTAACCTGCATTTTGGTATTCTGAATCTTCTACCAGAAGGCAAGAGCTCAAACTCCGAATAGAGGATGTGTGAGGGGTCCTGCAGAACTCTCTGTGCCTGCCTGCACACACGCTGCTCATAAATGGCCTTAAGATGCTCATGACATGATTTTGACATTTTTTAGCATGTTGTATAAACCCAAGACTGATGACAGCAGTTCCCAAAAAGGTGACGACTTACAAAAATAAGCAGAAACACGTTTGGCGTTTGGGGCCAACATCGCCCAGCGAACGCATGGAGAGGAGACGTGTTAACCACGTTGCGCCCCAGGGCCGACATCACTTTAAGGGGCACAACAGAACCACGGCTGTGTGGAGTGGCTAACATCATAGTTATAGATAGTCATCATAGTGTTTCTTCTGAACTATAATTGTCTGAAAATTGGACAGCACAAACCAATTCTAGACTACATATGCTGGAACCATCATCGGTGTTTTCAACCGCTTCCATCATGCGTGTAGAATGGGCAGCCAACCGCTGTGTTCTCCCGCTGACGTCACAACACGGCCAGGGGTTTTTCCAGCCACTGACACAATTGGTGCCACGGCGCTCTTGGCAATGTCAGATATTTGCGTGAAAACAAGCCTGTTTGACTTAGAACTGCACAGACCCACCTATTTCGTCATGTTGTATTATGTGTTTGCAAAATTAGATGCAGTCAAAATCATGTCATCAGCACATTAAGGGAGAGCTTTTCAGTTCTCCTCATCACCTTCATGGCAGCCTGGACCAGACGCTGCAGCTTAGATTTGGCCTGCACAGAAATATTGCTAAACCACACAGACATCCTGTACCTTAGGATGCTCTCCAACACCGCCTGGTAAAATAAAAACATTTTGTCACTGACTCCAAACACCCTCAGCTGACAGAGAAAATACAACCTTTGCTGTAGACGAGAGCACAAAAACGCAACATGGTCATTGCAGGTAAAAAGGTTATCCAGATGGATGCCCAGATACCTGTAGGAGGTGACCTGCTGAATTTCCACACTCTTAATACAGTAGAGTGTGGTCTCCCACTGACCGAGGGTCCACCACCATCTCCTTAGTTTTTTGTGTGTTGATGACCAAGAAATGTTCATCACACCACTTTGCAAAGCCAATGAGCTCAGTGAAATACAAGGAGGTGTCAGTGTCTTGGTGTGATAGGCTAAGGATGGCAGTGTCGTCAGAAAATTTCAAAAACAGGTTACCTGGATAATGACTAATACAGCCATTAGTGTAGATGGTAAAGAGAACTGGAGAGCTCACACAGCCCTGAGGTGCACCTGTGCTGATGGGTTTGGAGTCAGAAAGTGTGTTACTGATCCTGACATATGTTAATATGAAAATTTGTCAGCAAAAGCTTCAATTTTTTGGTTAAAAAAGAAAAAAAAATACATACAAAAAGTTCTAAAATAAAAAGAAAATGATTTTTTTACATGAAGAAAATCACATTTATAGAAAAAGCTGCATATTTATAATAGCCTAAACATTCCTAGTAGTTACGGCCTTTAAATTGATTTTAAGATCAAATACTGCTCCATGCAGATTTTTGTGGACACAGTTTGGTGAAAAAGCCTCTTTCCACAGTAGATGTTGATGAATGAAGACAAAAAAAAAAACAACCCTTGCTTGTTCTCAGGTGATTCATTATTATTTAACAAGGAGGATGGTAGTGGTGGTGGACTCACACATTTAGTGTAAGGTAAAGCCTATAAATGTAAATTGAGTATAAATTAGCAAGAATAAAGCTGTAAAATATGACAAAGGAGGCCAATTTGCAAGTAAAATAGAAAATTTGTGACAAAAAGGTACAATTTTGTATGAAAAACATAATGAATGCATGGGAGAAATAGCACATTTCTACAAAAATATTATAAATTCACAAGAATGAAGCCAAAAATTTAAAGAAGAAAAGCTGCAGATTAGTATAAATGTTTTAGTTTTTACCATTTTCTGTTCAATTAGTGAGGTTTTTCTTGTCAACATTCTTGGATATTTTTAACTTTTTTTCTGGTAAATTTGTGACACAGACATGCATAGATTGGAACAGGACAAAAATCTATATGGGGAAATTACACAATGATATGATATCATTAGGCAGCATGGTGGCGCAGTGGTTAGCACAGTGGCAGCACAGCAAGAAGGTCATGGGATTGATTCCACCCTTGACCATTGTGGGTTCGATCCCACCCCTAGACCATCGGTGACCCTTCTGTGTGGAGTTTGCATGTTCTCCCCGTGTCTGCGTAGGTTTACTCCGGGTACTCCGGTTTCCTCCAACATGCCAAAGACATACAGGTGAGGTTAATTGGCATCAACTGGGGATTCTCAATTGTCCTTAGGTATGACTGTGAGAGTGAATGGTTGTCTGTCTCTCTGTGTTGGCCCTGCGATGGACTGGCGATCTGTCCAGGGTGTACCCTGCCTCTCGCCCAAAAGATGCTAGCATAGGCTCCAGCCCCCCCCCCCCCCCGCGACCCGAAAAGGATTAAGCGGTAGAAGATGGATGGATGGATGATATCATTACTGACATTGTATTTGTTTATATTTTGGCTAGGTTTAATACTCATGTTTGATTGGTTGGGAGTTATTTCTTCCACAAAAACATATATATCTTTAGAAAGTCCCATTTCTAAGCTTTCCAGTAATACCAGGCACTCATGGGTTTTTTCCCGGGACTTGCTCCGAGCAAACAAAGAAAGAGTCATAATTTCTGACTTCTCCTGTCGGCAGCTCGTAATGACGCGGTGCACATTCCGACTGATTCTGCCAGCATGGGTCACATATACAGTGGGGTAAAAAAGTATTTAGTCAGCCACCAATTGTGCAAGTTCTCCCACTTAAAAGATGACAGAGGTGACCAATTTTCATCATAGGTATACCTCAACTATGAGAGACAAAATGAGGAACAAAAAAATCCAGAAAATCACATTGAAGTGATTAATCTAAAAGCAGTCTAGGGTTCAGTGGTTTATTCTAAATGGTTTTAATAAGTTCTAAAAATTCCAGTGAATGTCACTACAAAACTTCTATTTGCAACTACAAACCCCATTTCCAATGAATGAATTTGGGGCATGATAATTTGAAAATTCTTTTTAACTTATATTCAATCAAATACACCACAAAGACAAGACATTTAAGGTTGAATCTGATAAATTTAGTTTTTTTTTTTTGGTTGCAAATATTCACTCATTTTGAATTTGATTCCTACAACACTTTCCAGAAAGGCTGAAAAAGGCTCATAACACTCAATAAGCATTTAGGAACTGAAGACACTAATTGTTGAAGCTTTGTAGGTGGAATTCTACAACAGGGATGGGCAACTGGCGACCCACTCCCTCATCTACTGCGGCCTGCCAGTCCATTTCCAAAAATCTGTTATTTATTTATATCACGTTTGGAGCTGCATTCATAAATGCAATTATAGAGTCTGCCAGCAGAAAGAGCTCGAATTGAAACCCAAGTGCCGTTCTCTGCAAGTGATAGAGCAAAAGAGGGAGCCCCTAGCAGGGGCAGCAGTATGCACTGGAGTGTCGTCAGGTATGTTTTGCATGGTAGATTGACAACATTAACAAACACTGATCATCCAATATTGTGGTTTGTTTTGTTTTAAATCACCACATGTGTGAATAGGAACCTCAGGGTACACGCTGGACAGATTGCCAGTTCATTGTAGGGCAGATATAAATTTATCAGTAATTTTAATTGTAATATTATAACACACTGAGTAGCTTTTATTTTCATTTGTATTTTCCATTTTTCCCCTTGTCGTGTCAGGTAGCTAGGTGAGTAGAACAGAAATCTTTTTCCCCTATTGTGCCAAACAGATTTGTATACAAAAGGAGCTTTATGCAACACACACACACACACACACACACACACACACACACACACACACACACACACACACACACATACGTACATACATATATATATATATATATATATATATATATATATATATATATATATACATACAGTATATATATATATATATATGGGGTTGTGGCGGTTCGTTTTAACCCCACAACAGACTAAGGACACTCAGCCCTCTTTTCTCTGTTTTTCTGCTGCATTACTGAGAAGCAATGTGCCATTCATGTATTTGTGATGCAAACATGCATGTGTTGTGATGTAATGCGCCATTCTGTATAGTGTGCATATGGCTTGTCCTTACTGTGCTTTTTCTGAGCATCTTAGATGTGCTTTGGTGTATTAATGTCTACAGGTAGACGAGTTTCTTCTGTCTCACCTATGTGATGTTAATCGATGCCTTTCATCCTTTGTACTCATGCGTCCTGTCCTTACTGTGACCTAGAGACTCAGATCAATATGTAGATGTGCTTGTTAGCCTCTTTGTCTTGCACTTAGAGCGAGGTCTAGCTAATCTGCCCATTGTGATGTATGGCTTACAAATGCAAATACCTCCTGCCTGTTCTGTTGTCCCTTTGATCATTCTAAACTGTGGGGTACGTCTCTTTGATGTATTGTTATGATCAAGTATTTAAGGTGCAACTCTGTAACGCAATCTCTCTTCCTCTCTCAATCTGACTTCAACCCTGCTGCAGGACACAGATTTTGTGTCCCCTCTTCACTGAGAGCCTGAGGAATTCGGCTTCAGCCTGCTCACGCTATGGCTGGAGCCGAGTTCCCGTGACGGCGGTATGATTAATAAAACCTGCTTAAAACCACAGCACTGCTGCTTATTTTTTCATGCCGCTTCACTGGTGACCCCTCGAACACGCACACGTTTTGTGCGAAAGCAACCTTCCGAGCTGGACAGCCACACAGCTGCGTTGGTGGCCCCTTGAAGACGCACACGCTTTGTGCAACGCAGCCTTCTGTTTTGGATGGCCACGCTGGCGAAGCGACGCTGAAAAAAACGAGCGGCCAGCGAACGCAACACCCGGGCATGAATGCTCCGTCGCAGCGGCCTACTGGTTCCCCCTCCCTGCGGCTTCAGGGAGACTTCGACGCGGAGCCAACACAGGCGAGCCGTTCTCCGGACATCACCCACGACCGGGTAAACTGCAGAAAACGTCATGGCGCGACCCTCGCCTGAGATCTGCACAACCACGCTGGACCGGCCTCTCTCACTGAGAGCGCACGCACCTCGTCCTCTCTCCACGACGGCAACCTCCAGGGCCGACGGGGAGCGCAGCGCGTGGAACTGAACGCACCATGGCCGCACGAGCGACAACGATCGTCTCCTCCCTCTCACCGCTCCAACGCAGCTGCACGAGCCCGGGGCACAAAGATCGTCTATTGCCTCGCACCGCTCCAACGCGCCTCCACGAGCCCGAGGGACGGAGATCGTCTACTTCCTCACACCGCCCCAACGCAGCTGCATGAGCCTGAGGAACAAAAGATCGTCTATTCCCTCCCGCCGCTCCAACGCCTCTGCACGGGCCTGAGGGACTAAAGATCGTCTATTTCCTCTCAACGCTCCAACGCACCATGGCCAAATCTACAGCAACAGCTCAACCTGGATTTTATTGGCGCCGTCTGCGCTGATCTCCGCCAAGTTTCTGCACCCTGACTCACCACTCCAGTGGCCCACCCACGCACTGAACCTCCGCGCACGCATCGGGGAGTTACAAGGACGGCGCATCACGCATGGGACAAGTAATGGCTCCACAGACTGCCTTCCTCCTTCGCCGCTGCCTTTCAGGGCTGCTCGCTCACCTGAGGCACGCATGCAGCATACTGGAAGGATTTGTTAACAGTCTCAGCCACGCCACAGACCGCCATCGTCCTCCGCCGCTGCCCACAGAACCTTCAGGGTTGCTCGTTCACCTGAAGCAAGCACGCAGCTCGCCACTGGATTTTTTAATGGTCTTAGCCACGGCACAACGGGATTTCAGCCGTCAGCTGTTCCCGGGAGCTTTGGGGTTGCTTCAGCACCCAAAGCCAACAGTCCCTATGTTTTGTTTACTTTTTTTTCTTACAGCCACCCCTGCTTTTCTTCATGGCCACGAGAGGAGTCAGAGACTAGTTTTTCTTCTTGTGATCTCCGCACGTGCAACGGGACAAACCCCTCGACGTCACGGAGCAGCAAGCAATTTTTGCACGGCTCAGGACGATTTCTCAGCTCCTGCCGGCACTTACTACCCCTCCCCTCCCTCCCCCTCCGCCTGCAGCGAGCTTCTCCCACAGCTCGCTCACACAGATGGATTATCGAGGTCGCGACCCCCTGCCGCGTCCTCTGGGGGGGAGCGTGTGGCGGTTCGTTTTAACCCCACAACAGACTAAGGACACTCAGCCCTCTTTTCTCTGTTTTTCTGCTGCATTACTGAGAAGCAATGTGCCATTCATGTATTTGTGATGCAAACATGCATGTGTTGTGATGTAATGCGCCATTCTGTATAGTGTGCATATGGCTTGTCCTTACTGTGCTTTTTCTGAGCATCTTAGATGTGCTTTGGTGTATTAATGTCTACAGGTAGACGAGTTTCTTCTGTCTCACCTATGTGATGTTAATCGATGCCTTTCATCCTTTGTACTCATGCGTCCTGTCCTTACTGTGACCTAGAGACTCAGATCAATATGTAGATGTGCTTGTTAGCCTCTTTGTCTTGCACTTAGAGCGAGGTCTAGCTAATCTGCCCATTGTGATGTATGGCTTACAAATGCAAATACCTCCTGCCTGTTCTGTTGTCCCTTTGATCATTCTAAACTGTGGGATACGTCTCTTTGATGTATTGTTATGATCAAGTATTTAAGGTGCAACTCTGTAACGCAATCTCTCTTCCTCTCTCAATCTGACTTCAACCCTGCTGCAGGACACAGATTTTGTGTCCCCTCTTCACTGAGAGCCTGAGGAATTCGGCTTCAGCCTGCTCACGCTATGGCTGGAGCCGAGTTCCCGTGACGGCGGTATGATTAATAAAACCTGCTTAAAACCACAGCACTGCTGCTTATTTTTTCATGCCGCTTCAGGGTGTAACATTACGCTAAAGTCATGGTTCGGTTCATACCTTGGTTTTAAGGTCAGGGTTCGGTTCATTTTCGGTACAGTAAGGAAACAAAGTGCAAAACGTAAAACTGCTATCTTTTGTATAAGCGGGAACAGCTTTGACAAAAAACTGCAAACTGTTAGCAGTCAATTCCCCAATAAATAAAATGTATACAGTAAAATAAATAAATTCTCTTTTTCACAAATTGTGGGACACATATATGTACATATGTATAGCACTGTATGATTCATACGTATACCACCTTAGGCTTCACATCTGAGACGGAACAAAGGACTGAGCCGCTTTGGAGATGACACGAGGATGTGAAAGTTTAGTCATTGGCATGCAAGACACAGCCTTGGGGGTTTCGCCCAGCGGCCAGAGACTGAAGGTGGGGGGTGTTAAGATCGGGAGGAAGTTACATTGTTACTAGGGATTAAGTACCATGTGACTGTGTGTTTTGATATCCTGGGTATAAAAGGGACAGATGTTGGGAGATTCTTGCTCTTTCTGTTTTTGGATGATGTTGGAGAATGTGAATAAACCTGACTTGTGAAATAAACTCAGCCTCGTCCTTCCACACTCTCCACAAAATGAACAATGTTGACAAGTGCAACAATAGAAGTTTGAATAGTCTGAATTATTCTTTTATTCCTTATTGCCTGAAGCAGTGATTTTAACCAGGGTGTTCTGCTATATTCAGGTTTCTATGAGAAATTATCTAATTTCACTTGTTACTTGGTCAAAAAAAATTGCAACTTTGTCATTGTTCTGTACAGGTTCTGAAGGCACCCATGCACAACAACAGCAAATTATTCGCAATTTTTTTGACAATTAAAATGGAACCAGGGCAGCCTTGAAAAACACAGGCCTAAAGTGCAGCATTAACAGATTTAGCTTTTTCTTTAAAGGATGGAATTATTTTCTGGCTGAAGTGGGCACAACAAGGAACTTTATACCAGGGCTCACTTACCCTCAGCATGTGTTTCAACCCGGTGCTCTCAACAACTGAATATGGCCTTAGATCCGTTGCTATAAAAACACCAAAGGCATTGGTTATTACTTTGGCTCGATCTGAAAAGCCCTGGAGAGGCTATCTAAATGCTGCTGGAAGCTGTGCTTGTACCGCATTAGGTTTTTTCTTTTTTTCGTGCTGCAATGAATATTCATGTTCGCATAGTGCCATTTCAAATGAGTTAACAAGTTCAACATACTGCCAAAAGCCATCAAATGCTGTTTTGCTTTAACCCCTGGGGGTCCATTTGACCTGTATCTGGCGTTTTTGGTCCCGGTGGCCCACCAAGATTGGAACAACATCAGGCAGATGGTCCATTTAAATATGTGCACGTGTTGTTCCATTCCCCAAAGCAACAGTGAAGCTGAGGAGTCTATGTAACAATGAGGAATAGAATTAGTCAGATGATCACATTTCCTGTTTAAAAGACTCATAACTCGGAATAATTTCATAATAAAGGTTCTCGCCTTGGTTTATTGTCAAGTCCCTCCATAACCAACTCGCCCCAGCTAGTTATAGCAGCCCCATAACAAACTCGCCCCACAACAATCTCGTCCCATCAAATGACAGCCTGTGGTGCGGCACAGAGAACGAGCCTAAGCAGCCTCATTTTCTGTTTGTGAGAATCTCTGAATATCTGATCGTAATTTTTTTCTGCAAGGAAGGAGCGGTTTTTTGTTCAGTGTTACAGTTTTAATAAAAATATATATTTTCAACCCATCTATTTTAACCAAACTTTTAATTTCTTTGAAATTAAAACCTGTGAGCAGCTATTGTGGGTCTCAGACTTTTTGTTTTAAACATATTACTTTCTTCAGAATTGATCCAAATTAAATGTGCTGCAGCCTCTTGTAATTATAGGTAACGCTCTTTGAACCAATGCGTAACTTAATGAACGGGTTTCTAACTTGGAGCTACCCTGTAATGGCATATTTGCAGCGTTGGATCACAGGAAAAAACGTACAGAGCTCTGCTCAGCTGCTCCCTGCAGCGCATACATGCACACAGAGCTAAAACACACGTAGTTGTACATATAACGGGAACTGTCGGGGACGTGTCTGAGCACTTTCAAGCTACAGGATAAAGATCCAAATCACTGTTTAGCCCCCCCCCCATGTCTTTTTACCTTTTTTTAACCTTTACCAGTGTTGTTCTGACAGATATGCCAAAATGTCAGAACGGAGGAGGAGGAGGATCCAATCAGCTGATCGCTCAAAGCCCGAGCTCAGCTGTTTTCCATGATAAATCACACTTTGCTGTTGACTGCACCTCCCGGCAAAAGCACGCTCTATGCATCATCTTGTGGGTTTGTTTTTTTTTCTCACTTTTTGGAAAAAAGACATTTTTTTTTTTTTAATCTCCATCAGTTAGCGTGCCTTTGAGCCAGGTCGTGTTGGGCTGCTGTTTCCCCCGGCATGTTCTGTGTTGGATGCACCGGTGTTGTTTGTCAGACCCAGGTCGCTGACGTTCCGCTCATCTGGGGTGAGTTGTCCATGGAGCGAGTTGGTTACGGGGCGGCTGTAACTGGCTGGGGCGAGTTTGTTATGGGGGGACTTGACTGGATACCCTCGCCTTACAACAGTAACTTCTTCAGTAAGTCACTCTTCTCTATAACTGTGTTAACTACACTGTATCCGTTTCTTTGGTTATTGATATTGAAACCTTTTTTAAAAATCTTGTTGGTACAGTTGGATTAGTCCCAGAAAATTTAAGGTGTTGGTCTAACCTGTAAAAGGGCAAAATTACAAGGAAAAAAGTTAATTTATAAGAAAAAGATCACAAATTAATGAGAAAAGTTGCAAATTTCTGGAAAAAAAAGTCATGTACAATAACTATCACTGGACATGCATAATCAAGCAAAAAATGTATCAAAGGATGCACTAAATTTTTCAGGAAAGAAGAAATAAAATTACAAGAGAAAAGGAGCATTTAACCCCTTAGCATTCCGGCCTATTTCCAGTCAATGTGAAACATTCAGCAGGTGGAACAGCAGAATTTTAAGAGGTGAAATTTTTTTTGAAAAAACAAAAGTCTTTTAAATCAATGGAGAAAATGATGGAAGTCACAAACTTCAATGAAAAACAATATAAAATCATGACAGGTTACAAATTCAAGAAAAAAAAGTAAATTCATGGGCAAAAAAATCTTGGATTGTCAGGAATTCTCAAAATTTTGTGGATAAAAGCTTATTAGATGAAAATGCAAGAAAAAAATTAATTTGAAAAATTCAGAGATTTTTATTTGTCAGTACTTCTATATGTACAGGACATACAGTAGAAATGAAATGCTGTTTCTCTCTCTTAGTGGTGTGCTCAATATAGAAGACGAGAAGGAATAAGGATGGAAAACAACAGTCTATGTACAGTAAAGCTACCCATAGTGCAAATAATGGTAAAAATACAGCAATCCTATGTAGAGTAAACCGGAATACTAGTAAATTGCAAGTTCAGTGTGGTAACGGGGGTGCAGACGGTGACAGATTGGACTGCACATGATCAGTATTGCAATAACAGACAGCAGCAGGTATGGCATTTGTGCAAATGGGTGCAGTAAGGTGCAAGACATACAGCAGCAGATGTGGTACTGTTGGTGTGCCAAAGCTTTCTGTGCAAACAGCTGTGGGAGATACTGTGTGGATGAGTGTGTTACAGTCTGGGGGGAAGTGGGAGAGTGGGCAGGGTTCAGGGTCCTGATGGCCTGGTGAACAAAACTGTTTAGCAGTCTTGTGGAACAGGCCCATAGGCTCCGGTACCTTCTTCCTGAGGGCAGGGGGCTCAAGAGGGGAGGGAGAGAGGCACTGATGATCTTGCTGGCTGCTTTCACTGTGGGTTGTAGAGTCTTCCGGCAGGAGGCGGTGCAGCTTCCGTACCACACAGTGATGCAGCTAGTGAGGATGCTGTCAACAAAATTCTCTGTGTTGTTTTTGTCCTGGAATGTTTGTGGACTGTATAACGAAGAGCTCCCTGGTTCCATCAATATGGATTTCCTCCCCATTTTTGCACTGCTGCTTCTTTCCCACCGGCTCTGTGTCTCTGAGGTAAGCACGATTGTTATCATGCCGGGGAGAATACAATATTCCAGGGACATGTTACTGCATTTAAACACGGATAATGCAGCATCTGTGACTGAGTCTATGCCGCAACTGCCGGACTTTATTTTTTTTTTTTTATTTAAGTTTTTGTAAAGGGTATACAGGTCATTACAGCATTGCATTGTTTACATTTTCATCACATGTTCCTTTATTTTATGCTATTTGACAACATTGGAAGAATAATTATTACAATACCCCCTTTTTTTTAAAGTGAAAGAAAAAGTGAAATTAAAGAGAATTAAAAAAAAGAAACAAAACAGAAGAGCAAAAAAACAAACAGAAAAATAAAAATAAGTAATGAAAAATAAAAGAGCATCTGAGTAGCGTTGGAACAAAGAGCGGAGCCATTATTGAAATGGTATTTGTCAAAGATTAGATCTAATGGAAGACACATATGCGATCCAGGGTTGCCAAAAGTTCAAGAACCCATCCATGTCCTGTCTCAGTGCGAATGTCAACTTTTCCATCGAGTAAATGTCCTGAATCACGTTAATCCAATCTTCCAATCCAGTCCTTCAACATCCATTTTTTAGTTAGGGCTTTTTTACTTGCCAATATTAAAACAGTGAATAAGTATTTTTCTCCTCGTCTTTCCAGTGAGTCCGGTAGTAAACCCAAATACAGAGTTACAAAAGAAAAGGGGACTGTTATTTTGAATATTTTCTCCAATATTGTCTGTACATTGGTCCAATATTGGTGGATAACTGGGCATGACCAAAACACATGAAAATGATTTGCAGTCTCTTCACCACACAAGCACCAACAGTTCGACCCCTTATGGGTAAATTTGTTTTGTGCAGGTGTTCTGAAAAATCTTACCAAATTTTTCCATCCAAATTCTCTCCACTTCAGGGATGAGGTACTTTTCCATTGCTGTTTATTTAGCTTTTCCCATATTTCCAGTTGTAAATTGAAATTCCCCTCTTTTTCCCATCTCTCTTTTATATATGATGTGTTGTCTCCTTTTAAGTCTTGAAGACCTTGGTATATTTTGGAGATGTATCTGATCCCTGGGATCCCTTTATAAGCCATTAAGAAGACCTTCAGAACACCTGACTGGGCCCTTTACAAATCCTCCTTTTTGAGTATATTGTTTATGTGGTGTCTAAGCTGAAAGAACCTGTAAAGGTCTTGATTTATTAGACCTTGTTTTTTTCAAATCTTCAAAACTTCTTAAAATTTGCCCCTTAAAAAAATCTTAATATTTTATCAGCCCGTTCTCTTTCCACTTTTTAAATCTAGTGTCTGATTTATTAGGAGTAAAGTCTTGATCATATGCGATCCATTGCAGAAGTCGATAGGGCTCTTTAGTTTGAGTCTCTCTGACTATCTTAAACCAAATTTTTAGCGGGGTCTCTATCCACGGGTTAGTGTTATTCAACAGTTTAGGTAAGGCATTGTTCCCTATTATCGCCTGTAGGGGGATGTCACTTGTTATTTGGCATTCGATCTCCTTCCATTGTGCAGTGTAGACTGGATTACATATCTCTACTAAAGTTTTAATTTGTGTGGCTTTAAAATAGTCCCTGATATTTGGCAGCGCAAGCCCACCTTTGTCTTTGTTTAGCTGTAAGGTTCTATATCTGATTCTAGGTCTCTTGCCCTGCCATATGAATCTTGAGATCCTTCTGTCCAGCTCCTGCCATGTTTTTTTGGGTGGTTCTACCGGTATTGTTTGGAAAAGGTATAGAAGACGTGGAAGTATATTCATTTTGACTGCTTCAATTCTTTGTGCAGTACCCAAGAATGGTATCATATTCCATCTTGCTAGGTCAGATTTTATTTTTGCCACCAATGGATCATAGTTTAGTGTTACAATTTTGTTGAGTTGTTTCGGGATGTTGACCTCCAGATATTTCATAGATTCCATCTCCCAGTTAGTTTTGAGTTTGCTTAGTGAATAATGATTTGGGTCATAGTTGAATGTTAAAACTTGGGTTTTATGCATGTTTAATTTGTACCCTGATAAATCTCCATACTCTGAAAAAACTGAGATTAGTTCTGGAAAAGAGGTGTCCGGCTGCCCCAGGTATATTAAAATGTCATCAGTATGGCTGTGTAGTTGTGCATGCACATGTTGGACATTGATTTAACCTCACGATGAAGGAGAGCCGGACCCCCTGTGGTGGACAGAAGATTTCCTGACCTCTGAAGGAGAGCCGGACCCCCTGTGGGGGACAGAAGACTTCCTGACCTCTGAGGTTCAAATATGGGTGTGAACAGATGGCTTCCTGACCTCTAAGGCTCGAGAGGAGAGAGGGGGGAAGTTATGTAAATAAAAGGTTGATGTAGGGGAATAAATTGATGTAGGGGGATAAAGGGAAATTCTTTGATGTGAGATGCTTTGATGTGAGATTGTTTAAAGGCGAGGACTGAGGTGTGTGTCTCCCTCTTGTTTCTCTGCTCAGGGATGAGAGCAGACTGTGGGAATGTAGCTTGAAATAAACTGGAATTAAATGCAACTCAGTTTCGTTATTCAAGGCTCCCCACATTGGTGACTAACGACGTTGAGAATGACCGGAGAAGGTCTCAGGGTCCCGGACTCACCAAGTCCAGAGCTGGCGAACGCTGTGGCTGTCAAGCTGCCGGATTTCTGGCAGGATAACCCACGGTCGTGGTTCCTACAAGCGGAGTCGCAGTTCGCTCTCGCAGGAGTAACGGTGGATGACACTAAATTCCACCATGTCATCGCTAAACTGGATAACAGCACAGCTCGGTGTGTGCAGAGTTTGGTGGAGCAGCCACCAGCGACCGGCAGGTACGACAAGCTGAAATCCACCCTCATTAAGTTTTTCACCCCCTCGGCCGAAGTGAGGGCGAGGAGGATCCTGTCTTTGCTAGACCAGGGAGGACACAGGCCGAGCGCCCTGATGGAGGAGATGATACAGCTGAGAGGGTTGGACAAGGATGATTTTCTTTTCCAGTTCATCTTCCTCTCCACCCTCCCGACGCATGCGAGAAGCACGCTGGCTGGCAAGAAATGTCACGCCCCGGAGGAGTTCCGGGAGCTGGCCCAGGAAGCAGATGGGATTCTGGACGCCTGCGGCGGGCAAGCAACCACAGCGGCGACCCACAACAGCAGGGAGCCAGAGGCGGCAGACCCAGGCTGGCCGACGACGGCGGCAGCACGGCCGCGACGAGGTGGAGCCATTGGGCCGGCGGCAGAGGCGCGGACCCGACGCAGCGGAGGAGAGGATCTCTGCTTTTACCATCGGAGGTTCGCTGAGAGGGCACGCAGGTGTGTGCCACCCTGCAACTTCAGGAGTTCGGGAAACGGCAAGACCGAGAGTCGTTAGCAGCTTCGACTCTCGGGGAAGGCAACAAGCTGCTCTACATCGTGGATGCGCGCTCCGGACGAGAGTTCCTCATAGACACCGGAGCCCAAGTGAGCTTCATCACCCCAACATACGCGGACCGGGTGGCTGGACCCCACGGTAGCGGAGCTACGGCGGCAAATGGCTCGAGCATCAACACCTACGGGAGAAGGACCTTGCCTTTATGCTTACATGGCCACACATATGAATGGACTTTTGTAATAGCGGCGGTGAGTTTCAACATGTTGGGCGCGGATTTTTTGTGTTCACACAATCTGTTAGTTGATCTTGCTAATAGACGGCTGGTAAATGCACTCTCTTTTTACTCTCTCCCCTGTTCAGCTCGAGTGTCCTCGCCACCAGCACAGACCCACGTCGCTACAGCAGGTGGTAAGTTTCACACACTCCTCTCCCAATTTCCAGCACTCACTGTGCCCACTTTTTCAGCGGCAGTCGCGAAGCACGGAGTGAAACATTTTATACCTACATCTGGTTCTCCCGTGTTTGCAAAAGCTCGACGCTTGGATGCAGTTAAGCTTGCCATTGCGCGCGAGGAGTTCGCCAGCCTAGAGAGGCTGGGCATCGTTCGTAGGTCAAAAAGCCCGTGGGCTTCGCCGCTGCACATGGTACCGAAAGCCAATGGCTCCTGGAGACCGTGCGGTGATTACCGCAGGCTAAACAATGCTACGGCGCACGATCGTTATCCCATCCCGCACATTCAGGATTTTTCGGTGCACCTGGCGGGCGCGCGCGTTTTTTAAAAGATTGATCTGGTTCGCGGCTATCATCAAGTCCCAGTCCAGCCGGAGGACATTCCTAAAACAGCGGTGATAACCCCGTTCGGACTTTTCGAGTTTTTACGCATGCCGTTTGGTCTCAAAGGGGCGGCGCAAACGTTTCAGCGGATGATGGATGCCGTGTTACGCGATCTCCCTTTCGTGTTTGTGTACCTCGACGACATTTTGGTCGCGAGTACTTCAGAGGACGAACACGAAAAGCACCTCACAGCAGTTTTTAGGAGGCTGGGAGAGCACGGTTTAATAGTTAACCCAACAAAGTGCCAGTTCGGCGTCGAGCAGATCGATTTTTTGGGTCACTGCGTATCCCCAGAGGGAGCGGTTCCGTTACCAGATAAAGTACGCGCGGTAGCGGATTTTCCCCGGCCACAAACGGTCAAATCACTACAGGAATTCTTGGGGATGGTGAATTTTTACAACCGATTCCTGCCCCATGCAGCTCAAATCATGCAACCGTTATATGCCGCGCTCAAAAAACAAAAACCAACCCAGGCGGTTGAATGGTCCCCGGAGCGGGAGCGCGCGTTCACAGAGGCTAAAAAAGCCTTGGCTGACGCTGCGCTCCTGGCCCACCCAGACCCGGCAGCACGTATCGCGCTGACGACAGACGCTTCAGATGTAGCCATAGGGGCCGTTATTGAGCAACAGGTCGCTGGAGTTTGGCAGCCTTTGGCTTTCTTTAGCAAATCCTTAAGCGCGGCTGAGCGAAAATACAGCACGTTCGACAGAGAACTGTTGGCGCTGCATTTGGCTGTTCGTCATTTCCAGTTCTGGCTGGAAGGACGGTGCTTCACCGCTTATGTAGACCACAAGCCGCTCACATACGCCATGGCTAAAATTTCAGAACCGTGGTCCGGCAGGCAGCAGAGGCAGCTGGCCGCGATCTCGGAATTTACCACTGACATTAGGCACGTTGCGGGCAAATTCAATGTTGTAGCAGACTGTCTCTCGCGCGCGTTCACGACGCTACCACGCGCAGAGGCAGAACGGGCCACCGTGACCGCGCCGCAGGAGAGCGGCACGGTGGCGCGCGCAGCCCCGGTGCACGTGGGTATAGATTACACAGCCATGGCAGCGGACCAGGGGGCAGATGCAGATGTGTGCGCACTCCAGTCTGGACCAACAGGGTTAAGGCTGGAGAGCAAGTGTTTACAAACCGGTATGCCCCCCCTGATCTGCGACGTGTCGACGGGGCGCCCGCGTCCGGTGGTTCCGGCCATGTGGCACCGCCGTGTTTTTGACTTGGTCCACTCGCTGGCGCACCCGGGGGTGCACGCGTCGGTGAAAATGGTGGCAGAAAAGTTTGTTTGGCCGGGCCTGCGCAAGCACGTGAAGGAATGGGCAAAAGCCTGCATTTCCTGTCAACGGGCCAAAATTCACAAGCACACAAGGGCCCCGTTAGAACCGTTTCGCATTCCAGCCAGAAGGTTCGACCATGTACACGTCGACCTTGTGGGCCCCCTACCGGCATCGCAGGGGTTCACGCATCTTTTGACAATGGTGGACCGGACCACACGTTGGCCGGAAGTGGTCCCACTTGCGACGACCACGGCCGCGGAGGTGGCTCGCGTTTTTTTAACGGCTTGGGTGGCGCGCTTCGGGGTTCCGTCGGACATTACGTCCGATAGAGGACCTCAATTCATCTCTGAGCTGTGGTCAGCGATGGCCAACGGCTTAGGAGCCAAAATTCACCGCACTACGGCTTACCACCCTCAGGCTAATGGTTTATGCGAGCGTTTTCATAGGTCTTTGAAAGCAGCGCTCAGAGCGTCGCTCACGGATGCAGATTGGGTAAATAAACTGCCATGGGTTTTATTAGGGTTGCGTTCTGCGCCCAAAGAGGACTTAGACGCCTCCCCAGCGGAGCTGGTATTCGCACAAACTCTTAGGCTGCCAGGCGAGTTTTTACCAGAGCACCCGGAGCCGCCACCTCTCCCTGCTCTAGGACCGTTAGTTCGCACGGGAGCAGACACGCTTCCGGGTCCGGTTCATCACGCTTTTCCACGAGTTTTCGTCCCCAGGGCTTTGAAAAATGCCGATTTCGTTTTTGTCAGGCGCGAAGCCCTAAAAGCAATGCTCAAACCTCCTTACGAAGGGCCATTTCGAGTGCTGGAGGCAGGTGATAAGCAATTTGTGCTAGATTTGGGAGACAGAAAAGAGACAGTCAGTATTGACAGACTAAAACCTGCTTTTGTCATGAAGGACGGATCTGTGCCGGTCGCAGTGGCGCCTCGACGAGGCAGTCCCCCGCAAGGGGCACATAACCACTCTCTCCCTCAGTCAACAGAGCCGAAGCAGGACGGCGCCGCAGGCAAGGCGGGGCCAACTCACAGCAGATTCGGCAGACGGTTGAAGCCCAAGCGGCGCACAGACTGAATGTTTGTATTGATTATACAGTAGCCAGTAATATGTTATTGAATTTTAGGGAATAGTCCTTTCTTCATCGTTTGGGGGGGGGGTTATATGGCTGTGTAGTTGTGCATGCACATGTTGGACATTGATTTAACCTCACGATGAAGGAGAGCCGGACCCCCTGTGGTGGACAGAAGATTTCCTGACCTCTGAAGGAGAGCCGGACCCCCTGTGGGGGACAGAAGACTTCCTGACCTCTGAGGTTCAAATATGGGTGTGAACAGATGGCTTCCTGACCTCTAAGGCTCGAGAGGAGAGAGGGGGGAAGTTATGTAAATAAAAGGTTGATGTAGGGGAATAAATTGATGTAGGGGGATAAAGGGAAATTCTTTGATGTGAGATGCTTTGATGTGAGATTGTTTAAAGGTGAGGACTGAGGTGTGTGTCTCCCTCTTGTTTCTCTGCTCAGGGATGAGAGCAGACTGTGGGAATGTAGCTTGAAATAAACTGGAATTAAATGCAACTCAGTTTCGTTATTCAAGGCTCCCCACAATCAGCAAAGACTGCTATTTTATGTTCCTTCTGACCAAGTGTAATACCCTGAATTTTTTGATTCTGTCTTATCCATTGGCTCAGAGGTTCTATGAAGATTGCAAAGAGCAGTGGAGACAAGGGGCAGCCCTGCCGACATCCTCTTTCCAGCTCAAAAGATGATAATAGGTTACCGTTAATCCTTATTTTAGCTGTTGGTTTTTTATATAATGCCTGTATAGTTCTAATGAAGTTGTTATGAAAATTGAAACTGGATAAGATTCTATATAGGAAAGACCAGTCAACCGAATCGAATGCTTTTTCAGCATCTAATCCCAGTATGACTGCACTTAAGTTATATTTTTTTATATGATGAATTATGTGTAGAGTGCGTCTAATGTTGTCTTGTGTCTGTCTTTGTCTTATAAAACCTGTTTGGTCTAGGTGAATTAAGTCTGTCAGTATATTTTCTAACCTTTTGGCAAGGATAGTGGTAAAAAGCTTGTAGTCCTGATTTAATACACTGATTGGTCTGTAGTTGGAGCATTCTAGTTTATCCTTTTCAGGTTTAGGTATAACTGCAATGACCCCTTCTCTCCAGGAGGGGGGGATTTCCCCTGTGTGGAGAACATAGTTAAATGTTTTCAGGAGGAGAGGAGATAGTTGCTGTTTAAAGGTTTTGTACCACTCTGCTGTATAGCCATCTGCTCCTGGGGATTTGTTAGCTTTAAGTTTCATAATTGCTTTTTCCAATTCTTTAGGTTGTATTTCTGACAGTAGTGTTTTATTTTGAGATTCCATAAATTGGGGAAGGTTTAAAGTGTTTAGGAATGCTTCTGATGTGTTTTTGTGTTTTTTGAGGGAGTATAAGTTCTTATAGTAGTTCTCGAAGCTTTTAAGAATATCCTGAATTCTGAATTTTATTTCCTTTGATACTGGGTCTCTGATTTTGTAGATTGCTCTTTCTGTTTGTTGTTTCCTCAATTTATAGGCTAGTAATTTTGCCGATTTACTGCCTGTTTCATAGTATTTTTGTTTCTTTTGGATTTCTATTGTGTAGATCTCATTTATTTGATTTTTAATTTCCTTAATCTTGAGCGAGTCATTAGAATGAGTGTTGCTTTTGTATTCTCTCTCTAGGTTCTTGAGTTCTGACTCTAATGTGATTAATTTTTCTTGTCTCAGTTTCTTTTGGGTTGCCAGTTATGCACTAATCTTTCCCCTTATTACAGCTTTGCATGCATCCCACAGTATTAAAGGGGATACTTCTTCATTATCGTTTTCTTCCAAATATCTGAGAATATCTGATTCCAATTCCTCTTTCAGTGGTCCTTTCAGGACATTTGAATTCAACCTCCAAGAAAATGTGTTATTTGTGTATTTTTGGATACTTAAGTCCATATAGATCGGACTGTGGTCAGAGAGATCCATCAGTCCTATTTTACATGTTTTTACTCTTCCAATGTCTCTATTAAACATAAAAAAATAGTCAATCCTTGAGTAAGATGAATGTGGCGCTGAGTAAAATGTATAATCTTTTACACTGGGGTTGAATTCCTTCCACACATCACAGATTCCCATTTCTTTTAGAAGCATCCGTGTTTTCCTACTTTGAGTGTTATTTTTTTTTTTTTTTATTTAAGTTTTTGTAAAGGGTATACAGGTCGTTACAGCAATGCAGTGTTTACATTTTCATCACATGTTCCCTTATTTTCTGATATCTGACAACATTGGAAGATTAATTCTTACAACACCCCTTTTTTTTTTTTTTTAAAGTGAAAGAAAAAGTGAAATTAAAGAGAAAAAAAAACAAAAAACAAATAACAAAAAAAACAAAAACAAACCAGTAAAAAACAAACAAAAAGAAAAAGTGAGTAAATAAAGATAAAAGAGCATCTGAGTAGAGTTGGAACAAAGAGCGGAACCATTATTGAAATGGTATTTGTCAAAGATTAGATCTAATGGAAGACACATATGCGGTCCAGGGTTGCCAAAAGTTCATGAACACATCCATGTCCTGTCTCAGTGCGAATGTCAACTTTTCCATCGAGTAAATGTCTTGGATCACGTTAGTCCAATCTTCAGGTGTAGGACAGTCCTTCAACATCCATTTTTTAGTTAGAGCTTTTTTGCTTGCCAATATTAAAACATTGAATAAGTATTTTTCTCCTCGTCTTTCCAGTGAGTCCGGTAGTAAACCCAAATACAAAGTTACAAAAGAAAAGGGAACTGTAATTTTGAATATTTTCCCCAATATTGTCTGTACCTTGGTCCAATATTGGTGGATAACTGGGCATGACCAAAACACATGAAAATGATTTGCAGTCTTTTCACCACACAAGCGCCAACAGTTCAATCCTTTATGGGTAAATTTGTTTTGTGCAGGTGTTCTGAAAAATCTTGCCAAGTTTTTCCATCCAAATTCTCTCCACTGCAGGGATGAGGTACTTTTCCATTGCTGTTTATTTAGCTTTTCCCATATTTCCAGTTGTAAAGTGAAATTCCCCTCTTTTTCCCATCTCTCTTTTATATAAGATGTGTTGTCTCCTTTTAAGTCTTGAAGACCTTGGTATATTTTAGAAATGTATCTGATCCCTGGGATCCCTTTATATGCCATTAAGAAGACCTTCAGCACACCTGACTGGGCCCTTTCCAAAACCTCCTTTTTAAGTATATTGTTTATGTGGTGTCTAAGCTGGAAGAACCTGTAAAGGTCTTGATTTATTAGGCCTTGTTTTTTCAAATCTTCAAAACTTCTTAAGATTTGCCCTTTAAAAAAATCGTAATATTTTATCAGCCCTTTCTCCTTCCACTTTTTAAATCTGGTGTCTGTTTTATTAGGAGTAAAGTCCTGATCATAGGCGATCCATTGCAGAAGTCGATAGGGCTCTTTAGTTTGATTCTCTCTGACTATCTTAAACCAAATTTTTAGCGGGGTCTCTATCCACGGGTTAGTGTTATTCAAAAGCTTAGGTAAGACATTGTTCCCTATTATCGCCTGTAGGGGGATGTCACTTGTTATTTGGCATTCGATCTCCTTCCATTGTGCAGTGTAGACTGGGTTACATATCTCTACTAAAGTTTTAATTTGTGCGGCTTTAAAGTAGTCCCTGATATTTGGCAGCGCGAGCCCACCTTTGTCTTTGTTTAGCTGTAGGGTTCTATATCTGATTCTAGGTCTCTTGCCCTGCCATATGAATCTTGAGATCCTTCTGTCCAGCTCCTGCCATGTTTTTTTGGGAGGTTCTACTGGTATTGTTTGGAAAAGGTATAGAAGACGTGGAAGTATATTCATTTTGACTGCTTCAATTCTTTGTGCAGTACCCAAGAATGGTATCATATTCCATCTTGCTAGGTCAGATTTTATTTTTGTCACCAGTGGATCATAGTTTAGTGATATAATTTTGTTGAGTTGTTTCGGGATATTGACCCCCAGATATTTCATAGATTCCGACTCCCAGTTAGTTTTGAGTTTGCTTAGTGAATAATGATTTGGGTCATAGTTGAATGTTAAAACTTGGGTTTTATGCATATTTAATTTGTACCCCGATAAATCTCCATACTCTGAAAAAACTGAGGTTAGTTCTGGTAAAGAAGTGTCCGGCTGCCCTAGGTATATTAAAATGTCATCAGCAAAGAGTGCTATTTTATGTTCCTTCTGACCAAGTGTAATACCTTGAATTTTTTGGTTTTGTCTTATCCATTGGCTCAGAGGTTCTATGAAGATTGCAAAGAGCAGTGGAGACAGGGGGCAGCCCTGACGACATCCTCTTTCCAGTTCAAAAGATGATGATAAATTACCGTTAATCCTTATTTTAGCTGTTGGTTTTTTATATAATGCCTGTATAGTTCTAATGAAGTTGTTATGAAAATTGAAACTGGATAAGATTCTATATAGAAAAGACCAGTCAACCGAATCGAATGCTTTTTCAGCATCTAATCCCAATATGACTGCATTTAAGTTATATTTTTTTATATGATGAATTATGTGTAAAGTGCGTCGAATGTTGTCTTGTGTCTGTCTTTGTCTTATAAAACCTGTTTGGTCTAAATGAATTAGGTCTGTCAGTATATTTTCTAACCTTTTGGCAAGGATAATGGTAAAAAGCTTATAGTCCTGATTTAGTACACTGATTGGTCTGTAGTTGGAGCACTCTAGTTTATCCTTTTCAGGTTTAGGTATAACTGCAATGACCCCTTCTCTCCAGGAGGGGGGGATTTCCCCTGTGTGGAGGACATAATTAAATGTTTTCAGGAGGAGAGGAGATAGTTGCTGTTTAAAGGTTTTGTACCACTCTGCTGTATAGCCATCAGCTCCTGGGGATTTGTTAGCTTTAAGTTTCATAATTGCTTTTTCCAATTCTTTAGGATGTATTTCTGACAGTAGTGTTTTATTTTGTGACTCCGTAAGTTGGGGAAGGTTTAATGTGTTTAGGAATGCCTCGGATGCGTTTTTATGTTTTTTGTGGGAGTATAAGTTCTTATAGTAATTCTCGAAGTTTTTAAGAATATCCTGAATTCTGAATTTTATTTCCTTTGATACTGGGTCTCTGATTTTGTAGATTGCTCTTTCTGTTTGATGTTTCCTCAATTTATAGGCTAGCAATTTTGCCGATTTACTGCCTGCTTCATAGTATTTTTGTTTCAGAAATGTAAGTTTCTTCTGGATTTCTATTGTGTAGATCTCATTTATTTGGTTTTTAATTTCCTTAATCTTGAGTGAGTCAGTAGAATGAGTGTTGCCTTTGTGTTCTTTTTCTAGGTTCCTAAGTTCTGACTCTAATGTGGATAGTTTTTCTTGTCTTAGTTTCTTTTGGGTTGCCAGTTTTGCAATAATCTTTCCTCTTATTACAGCTTTACATGCATCCCACAGTATTAAAGGGGATACTTCTCCATTATCGTTATCTTCCAAATATCTGAGAATATCTGATTCCAATTTATCTTTCAATGGTCCTTTCAGGACATTTGAATTTAACCTCCAAGAAAATGTATTATTTGTGTATTTTTGGATATTTAAGTCCATGTAGATCGGACTGTGGTCGGAGAGATCCATCAGTCCTATTTTACATGTTTTTACTCTTCCAATGTCTCTGTTAAACATAAAAAAATAGTCAATCCTTGAGTAAGATGAATGTGGAGTTGAGTAAAATGTATAGTCTTTTACACTGGGGTTGAGTTCCCTCCACACGTCACAGATTCCCAATTCTTTTAGTAGCATCCGGGTCTTCCTGTTTTGGGTGTTATTTTGATGTGGGGAATTACCAGAAGCATCCCAGTATGGATTCAGTCTAAGATTGAAGTCCCCACCACATATCACTAAACCTTGAGCTTTAGTTATCATTAGGTCGAATACATTTTTATAAAATTTCCAGTTAGCCCCTGGGGGAGCATACACATTCAGCAGGGTGATATCTTCTCCCTCTAGCCGCCCAGTTACCAAACTGTATCTCCCTTCTTTATCTTTGTGTTCTGATTTTTTTTCAAATGTAATTTTGGTTGATATCAATGTCGCTACTCCCCTCCTCCTCCCTGATTTATATGAAGATGAAGAGATCATTTTAAACCCTTGTCTACTGAGTTTATTGTGTTCCACGTCTGTTAGGTGGGTTTCTTGTAAAAGTATTATTCCTGCTTTGTCTTTTTTCATTTTGCGTAGAATCTTGGATCTTTTAACTGGATTCAGGATTCCTTTTACATTATATGAAATTATTTTGGTTACACCCTGTTTCTCCATTGTGTTGTTTTGTTTAGTATAACTGTGTGGTGGCCCTCTTTTGTGCTACTCAGAAACTGAAAGAACATTAAAAACAAGAAAAACATTAAGAACATAGTGTAAAAAACTTTAAAACAAAAAGCTGTCATAAGAACTTCCTGAGCTGAGGTCTTTTTAAAGACCCTGTAAGAGCCTTGATGGAGTGAAGGCTCTGAGGGAAATTCCTCAAACTCTGTTACGTGTTGAGGGCCCTCTCTTACCACTGAAAGTAGTCCCATGCTTTTAACGTGAGTTTCAGAACCCAATCCAAACTTGTAATGATTTTTTTTTTTTCTTCCTTTTATGCCTAAACCCTGTGAAATTGTGTGCACCCTCCCACCCCCATCACATCAAACATTCACGCAAAAACAGTATTTGTTAGTATGAGGAGAACATGTGGATTATTGTCACATTTCTATTTTAACAAGTTTTTTTTTTTTTTTTTTATTACAAAGACTTATTTGTTTCAAATAATATGATTGTTCCATGAAATGTTTTACCACATGCTGAATATGCATCTCCTTTAATGTTTGTTACCTTGTATGAGGGGGGTTGGATGTGCGGATTGATTCAAGAGAAAAGAAAAAAAAAAAAAAAAAAAAAAAGGTCGCTATTCCAACCTGAAAACGGATAGTTTATCCGGGACGCTCTGGTGCTGGGTTTCCCGCTGCTGGTCCGTGGATTTTGAAGGTCTTTGTGTTGTCCATGTTTGCGCTTTGATCTTCTCACTCGGGTCTGCTGCGGGTTTAAATACCGTTACCGGGAGGCCTCTTTTCGCCATGTCAGCTGTTGCTTCTTCCGCCGAATTATAGAGACACGTTTCATCGCCGTAGAAGACCCTTAACTTCGCAGGAAATGGTGTCTGAAAGCGCAATTTCTTCTCTCTTAACACCTTTTTCGCGTCATTGTATTCCCTGCGCTTTTTAAGGACCTCCGGGGCGTAATCGTGTTCCACGTAGACTTTTCTCTCCTGGTGCATAAATCCTTTTTTCTGCCAGGCCAGTCTTACAACCTCTTGTTTTATTTTGAAATTGGAAAATCTTACCAACACCGAACGTGGGGGTGCTTCCGCCGCCGGCCTAGCGGCTAATGAACGATGTGCCTTTTCTATCTTCAAGTCGGTGGTTTGTGGAATATCCAATTTCTCTCTTAGTAAGGATTCCACGCATTCTGCCATTGAGTTAAAACCATTTTCGGTTCCTTCTATCAGACCATGAATTCTTATGTTGTCTCTTCTTTGTTTTCCTTCTTGGTCAGTTAGCTTAGCCTCTATAGCTGCTTGTCTTTTGCGTAGGTCTAGCACAGAATCTTCGAGCACTTTTATTCGATCCTCTGTTTCCAAGATTCGGTTCTCGGCCTGGTCCACTCTGCTGTTTGTCCTTTTCAATTCTTCTCTGAATTCCCGAAATTCGGCCGTAACATCTCGGCGAAATCATCGTAGCTCCTCAAATAGTGATTTCAGGCTAACCCTTTTGTTAGCTATCACCAGTTCCTCGTCTTCTGAACGGAGATCTTCCAGTTCGGATTCTCCGGCCGATACGTGTCCTGGCCTGGAGAATTTCAGTTTCTTCTGTTTTCCTTTAGACATGATGATTTTGTCTTTTGATTTTCACTCCTCCAAAAATCCGTTAAGTTTGATTTTCAAGGTGTTATCCTGGATTGGGTCTGAGAACTTCAGTGTTAAGCTGCAGTCGCCATGGCGTCCAGACCGGAAGTCCTGAGTGTTATTTTGATGTGGAGAATTACCTGATGCATCCCAGTATGGATTCAGTCTTAGATTGAAGTCTCCACCACATATCACTAAACCTTGGGCTTTAGTTATCATTAGGTCAAATACATTTGTATAAAATTTCCAGTTAGCCCCTGGAGGTGCATATACATTCAGCAGGGTGATATCTTCTCCCTCTAGCCGCCCAATTACCAAACTGTATCTCCCTTCTTTAGCTTTGTGTTCTGATTTTTTTTTTCAAATGTAATTTTGGTTGATATCAATGTCGCTACTCCCCTCCTCCTCCCTGACTTATATGAAGATGAAGAGATCATTTTAAACCCTTGTCTATTGAGTTTAGTGTGCTCCATGTTTGTTAGGTGGGTTTCTTGTAAAAATATTATTCCTGCTTTGTCTTTTTTTTCATTTTGCGTAGAATCTTGGATCTTTTAACTGGATTCAGGATCCCCTTTACATTATATGAGATTATTTTGGTTACACCCTGTTTCTCCATTGTATTCTTATTTAGTATAACAGTGTGGTGGCCCTCTTTTATGCTACTCAGAAACAGAAAGAACATTAAGAACATAAAAAACATTAAGAACATAGTGTATAAAACTTTAAAACAAAAAACTGTCAAAAGAACTTCCTGAGCTGAGGTCTTTTTAGAGACCCTGGAAGAGCCTTGATGGAGTGTAGGCTCCGAGGGAAATTCCTCAAACTCTGTTACGTGTTGAGGGCCCTCTCGTACCCCTGTAAGTTGACCCATGTTTTTAACGTTAATTTCAGATCCCAATCCGAACTTGTAATGGATTTTTTTTTTTTTTATGCCTATACCCTATGAAATTGTGTGCACCCTCCCACCCCCATCACAGCAAACATTCATGCTAATACAGTATTTGTTAGTGTGGGGAGAACATGTGGATCATTGTCACATTTCTATTTTAACAAGTTGTTTTTTTTTTTAATTAAAAAGACTTATTTGTTTCAAATATTATGACTGATCCATGAAATGTTTTACCACATGCTGATTCTGCATCTCCTTTAATGCTTGTTACCTTGTAGGAGGGGGGTTGGATGTGCAGACTGACTAAAAAAAAAGGTCGTTATTCCCTCCTGTAAACGGCCAGCTTTTCCTTGTAGCTCTGGTGCTGGGTTTCCCGCTGCTGGCCTGTGGATTTAGAAGGCCTCTGTGTGGACCACGTTTGAGCCTTGATCCTATCGCTCGGGTCTGCTGCGGGTTTAAACACCGTTACCGGGAGCCCTCTTCTCGCCATGTCAGTTGTTGCTTCTTCCGCCGAATTGTAGAGACATACCTCTTCACCGTAGAAGACCCTTAACTTCGCAGGAAATGGCATCTGAAAGCGCAGTTTTTTCTCTCGTAGCACCTTTTTAGCGTCGTTGTATTCCCGGCGCTTTTTAAGGACCTCCGGGGCGTAATCATGTTCCATGAAGACTTTTCTCTCTTGGTGCATAAATCCTTTTTTCTGCCAAGCCAGTCTTACAACCTCTTGTTTTATTTTGAAATTGGAGAATTTCACCACCACCGAACGTGGGGGCGCTTCCGCCGCTGGCCTAGCGGTTAACGTACGATGAGCCCTTTCTATCTTCAGGTCGGTGGTTTGGGGGATATCCAGCTTCTCTCTCAGTAAAGATTCCACGCATTCCGCCATTGTGTTGAAACCATCTTCGGTTCCTTCTTTCAGACCATGAATTCTTATGTTGTCTCTTCTCTGTCTTCCTTCTTGGTCGGTTAGCTTAGCCTCTAATCTTGACTATCTTTTGTGTAGATCCAGCACGGAATCTTCAAGCACTTTTATTCTTTCTTCTGCTTCCAAGATTCGGTTCTCGGCCTGGTCCACTCTGCTGTTTGTCCTTTTTAATTCCTCTCTGAATTCATGAAATTCGGCCCAAACCTCTCAGCGAAATCGTCGTAATTCTTCAAATAACGGTTTCAAGCTAACCTTCTTGTTAGCTACCTTCAGCTCCTCGTCTTCTGAATGGAAATCTTCCGGTTCAGATTCTTCGGACGATGCATGTCCTGGCTTGGAAAATGTCGGTTTCTTCTGTTTTCCTTTAGGCATGATGATTTTGTCTTTTGATTTTCACTCTTCCAAAAATCCGTTAAATCTGATTTTCAAGATATTTTCCTGGATTGGGTCTGGGAGCTTCAGCGTTAAGCTGCTATCACCATGGCGTCCAGACCGCGCCGGACTTTATTTTAAGAGACTTTCATGGACACAGCGATGAAAAGAGAGACAAGAGGAGGAAACGCAGAAAGCGTGGAGGCGTGAAATTACGCCTGAGGAGACGTCAGTTTAATAGCATTCCTCTTCCTTCCATGATTTTGGGGAACATACAATCCCTGAGGAATAAAGTAGATGAAATTCAAGGGAATGTACGCTACCAGAAGGACTTCAAGAACTGCTGTGTCATGGCTTACACGGAGACGTGGCTTACGGCGCATGACCGGGACGCGGAGCTGTGGATTGACGGCTTTGGAGCCCCACTTTGCTCGGATCGGCAGGAAGAGGTAACGGGGAAATGTCAGGGGGGCGGCGTATGTTTATATATTAATAAACAGTACTGCACATCTGTCACGGTCAGAGAGCGCATCTGTACACCCGATGTGGAGCTTCTGTCCGTATCGCTATGCCCCTTTTATCTGCCTCGCGAGTTCCCCCAACTTTTCATCACAACTGTGTACATTCACCCGAGGGCAGACGCTGACTCCACCAACAGCACCGTCTTTGATGTGGTCCAGCGGCTGCAGTCAATTTCCCCAGAGGCGCCAAACTTTATTCTTGGGGATTTTAACCATGTTTCTTTAAAGAAGACACTTAAAAACTTTTATCAGTATGTCTCCTGCCCAACCAGGCGAAAAAAGACATTGGACCTGTGCTATGGATCCATTGAGAGGGCCTATAAATCACTTCCCCTTCCTCCTTTAGGATCCTCAGATCACAACTGTGTACATTTGCTGCCCACATATAAAACTGCTCTCAGAAGAGGCAAGGTGAAGACCAGAGACATAGATGTGTGGACAGAGGATTCAGTGCACTGCATCCAGGAATGCTTTAACTGTACAGACTGGGAGGTTTTCACTCTGTCCTACGGGGATGATTTTGACTCTTTGGTGGACGTCACATGCTCATACATGGCTTTCTGTAAAAATATGATTGTTCCACGTAAACGTGTCAAAATATATCCCAACAACAAGCCATGGGTTACAAAATCAGTTAAATCCTGCTTACAGAGGAAAGCACTTGCCTTTAAACAGGGGTCTGTTTCTGAGCTACAGGTTGCCACAAAAGAGCTGAAGTGCGAAATTTTAAGAGCAAAACAGAATTATAAATCAGAATTGGAAAGTAAGATGGCAATAAAGAAACTTGGTTCAGCCTGGGCCAGTAGGAAAACTATTGCAGGCCTTCAGAGCACAGAGCGCAGTAATTGTATGTTTTTAGATGGTTTTAATTCAGACACAGAGCTGGCTAATGCTCTTAATTGTTTTTATGGTCGTTTTGACTCCTTTGATTTTAGCACAGAAACCCAAGATTTGAAACAGAAACTCAAAGACAATCGGCACTTTAATATTGAGGTGCAGGATATTAAAAGGGAGTTCTGCGCTGTAAAAGTGAACAAAAGTCAGGGCCCTGATAATATATGTGGGTGCTTGGTAAAGTCCTGTGCACATGAACTGAGTCCTGTATTTCATTACATTTTCAATAAGTCCTTACAGACACAACATGTGCCCAAGATCTGGAAAGATGCCGTGGTTGTTCCCGTTCCAAAATCCAGCTGTCCTAAAACGGTAAACGACTTTAGACCAGTTGCTTTGAATTCAATTTTAATGAAAATTTTTGAAAAACTGGTCAGATGTGAGGTCCTAAAGCAGACTGAACATGCATTGGATCCTTTGCAGTTTGCATATAGGCCTCACAAAGGAGTGGAGGATGCCACTGTCACTCTGTTTAACATGCTTTTTAAACATCTGGATTTTAATGGGACACATGCCAGGCTTTTATTTGTGGACTTTTCCTCCGCCTTTAATACAATCCAACCTCATATTTTAGTTGAAAGGCTCCTGCAACAATTTGATTTGAGCAATAATCTGGTGGGCTGGATTCTGGATTTCTTAACCAACAGGACTCAGAGAGTAAGGGTCAATGGCACATTGTCTGACCTAAAGTGCTCTTCTACTGGCTCTCCTCAGGGGTGTGTGTTGTCACCACTACTCTTCATCCTGTACACAAACATGTGTCGGAGCAGACATGACAACAGACACATTATAAAGTATGCTGATGATTCAGTTATTGTCAGTCTCCTCCAGGATGGTGAGAGTGGCCACGGCCCAGTAGTTGATGATTTTGTTCACTGGTGTGAGGATTCCTACCTGCAGCTGAATACGATAAAAACTAAAGATATGATTATTGACTTTAGGAGGAAAACTCCCAGGCACGAAGTCACCGTACTAAAAGGCCAGACCACTGAATGTGTACAATCCTACAAATATCTTGGGACAATTATTGATAGTAATTTAAACTTTGAAGAGAACTGTGAAAGGGTGTGCAAAAAGGGTCAGCAACATTTGCATTGTTTGAGGAAACTTGCACGCTTCCAAATTGACCGAACCATAATGACAATGTTTTATCGGGCTTTTATTGAATTGTGGAGGATGTGAAAATGACGAGGCAGTGTTCTTTCTCAGAGTCAGGTTTATTCACATCTCCATCATTGCCAAGCAGAAAAAAGAGTGAATGAAACAGTAAACTCTCGTCCTTAAATATCAGGGACTTCACACCTCATAAATCACATGTCACACAGACCACCTTGCATAATAAAGACAGTCACAATGCATTTCACCACCTTGCATAATAAAGACAGTCACAATGCATTTCTCTCCATGATATGACTTCCACTGTCTCCCATGCATTCTTTAATTGACCCCCCACAGTCTCCAGCCTTGCATATCAAGGCTAAGATTCCTGCCTTTGTTCTGACCTAAAATGCGAGTCACAGAACCGGTCCAACAGGTCCATTGAGTGTTCACCACACAAGCACCCCCGCCCCCAGCATTTTAGAAACACAGAACAACCAGAAGATAACCACATGCATGCCGTGATAGCATCAATACACATCAGTCCACATGCTGGATAGGCTTCAGCCTCCTGACGAATCTGCTGTAGCTGGGGTTCACCGTCTCTGCGGCGCTGTCACGCTGGGGATTTGCCGTCTGAGGGCGGAAACCCTTTGTCAGTCTCTGCGGGTGTTCTGGGGAAACATTACTTTGGGAAACATTACTGTGTGAAACCCTCCGTGGTGGTCTACCTTGTCGCGGGGCCTTCGCCAACAGCACTTCCTCCTCTGCCACCACAAAAGCGGGTTTAAATCTGTCTATGCCAATTTTCTCTTTCCTACCCCTCAAATCTAGCAAAAACTGCTTGTCCCCTGTTTCTAGCACTCTGAATGGTCCATCATAAGGCGGTCGCAGCGGGGTTCGATGCGCATCGTGTCTAACAAAAACAAACTCTGCGTTCTTCAAAGTTTTAGGCACAAAAACGCGCAGAAACAGCATACTTGATCCTATGTTACTCCGCAACAGCTGAGACGGGGGGGGGGGGCGTTTGGCGCGGGGTTATCTGGGAGAAACTCCCCTGGCAGCTGGAGTGGCTGCGCAAACACGAGCTCCGCTGGTGAGGCTTCTAGATCCTCTTTAGGTGCAGAACGCAACCCCAATAACACCCATGGTAACTTGTCAACCCAATTTGTATCCGTCAGTGACGCTCCGAGAGCCGCTTTCAATGACCTATTAAAACGTTCACATAACCCGTTAGCCTGCGGATTGTACGCGGTTGTGCGGTGAATTGTGACACCCAGGCTGCGGGCCATTGTCGACCAAAGCTCGGAAACAAATTGAGGGCCTCTGTCGGACGTAATGTCCGACGGAACGCAGAAGCGCGCTACCCAAGCTGTTAAAAACGCGCGCGCCACTTCCTCGGCCATGGTTGATGCCAGCGGGACCACTTCAGGCCAGTGTGTGGTGCGGTCCACCATTGTCAGAAGATGTGTGCACCCCTGTGACAGCGGGAGGGGTCCAACGAGGTCCACATGAACGTGATCGAATCTCTTGGCCGGAATGTGAAACTGTTCCAAAGGAGCCCTCGTGTGCCTGTGTACTTTGGTTCGTTGGCACGCCGTGCAGGCTGCTGCCCACTCTTTGACCTGTTTGCGGAGACTCGGCCACACAAATTTCTCTCCCACCATTTTGACCGACGCGCGCACTCCAGGGTGCGCCAAAGAATGAACCGATTCAAAAACACGGCGGCGCCACACGGCGCATACTACTGGAAGCGGCCGTCCAGTGGAGACATCGCAGATTAGGGGGGGCATACCGTCTTGCAGCACCCTGCTCTCCAGCCTTAACCCTGTAGGTCCAGACTGGAGCGCCCGCACGTCCACGTCATTAACCTGCTCCGCGGCCATGGCTGCAAAATCTAACCCTACGCTGACTGGGGCCGCCTCTCCTACCATTTTGACCGACGTGCGCACTCCAGGGTGCGCCAAAGAATGAATCGAGTCAAAAACGCAGTGGTGCCACGTGGCCGGTACTACTGGACGTGGCCGTCCAGTGGAGACATCACAGATTAGAGGGGGCATACCGTCTTGCAGCACCCTGTTCTCCAGCCTTAATCCTGTTGGTCCAGACTGGAGCACGCACACATCCGCGTCACTAACCTGCTCCGCAGCCATGGCTGCGTAATCTATCCCTACGCTGACTGGAGCCGCCACGGCGCGCGAGAGGCAATCTGCCACTACATTCAGTTTGCCCGCCACATGCTGAATATCAGTGGAAAACTCTGAAATCGCGGCCAGCTGTCTCTGTTGCCGGCCTGACCACGGTTCGAAAACCTTGGCCATCGCGAATGTTAACGGCTTGTGGTCAACGAACGCGGTGAAACAGCGTCCTTCCAGCCAGAACTGAAAGTGGCGGATGGCCAAATGGAGAGCCAGCAGCTCCCTGTCGAACGCGCTGTATTTACGTTCACTATCGCGCAAGGTCCTACTGAAAAAGGCGAGGGGCTGCCAAACCCCGGCTACGTGCTGCAAAACGACCGCCCCTATGGCTACATCAGACGCGTCAGTAGTGAGCACTATGCGGGCCATTGGGTCTGGGTGTGCCAACAACGCAGCCTTTGCCAAGGCTGCTTTAACCTCCAAGAATGCTTGCTCCCGCTCCAGGGACCACTTGACCTTATTCGCGGGTTTCTGTTTTTTGAGCGCGGCATACAGCGGTTGCATGAGTTGCGCCGCGTGGGGGAGAAAACGGTTATAAAAATTCACCATTCCCAAAAACTCCTGTAACGCCCTGACTGTCTGCGGCCGGGGAAAATCGGCTACCGCGCGCAGTTTGTCAGGAAGCGGAACCGCTCCTTCGGGGGAGACACGGTGTCCTAAATAATCATTCTGCGCCACCCCGAACTGACACTTCGCTGGGTTGATTATTAACCCGTGATCTCCCAACCACCGGAAAACTGTGGCTAGGTGGTTTTCGTGTTCATCTTCGGACGCGCTGGCTACCAAAATATCGTCTAAGTAGACAAACACGAAAGGGAGATCGCGTAGCACCGCATCCATCATGCGTTGGAACGTCTGTGCAGCCCCTTTAAGCCCGAATGGCATGCGTAAAAACTCGAATAGGCCAAATGGGGTTATTACCGCTGTTTTGGGTATGTCCTCAGCGCGCACTGGGACTTGGTGGTAACCGTGGACCAAATCGATCTTAGAAAAACACGAGCCCCTGCCAAATGAATGGAAAAATCTTGGATATGCGGGATTGGGTAGTGGTCGTGCGCTGTAGCATTGTTTAACCTGTGGAAATCCCCGCAAGGTCGCCATGATCCGTCAGCCTTCAGGACCATGTGTAGCGGGGAAGCCCATGGACTTTTTGAACACCTGATAATGCCCAACCTCTCCAGGTTGGCGAACTCCTCGCGCACTATGGCTAGTTTAGCTGCGTCCAAGCGCCGAGCTTTTGCAAAAACAGGTGGTCCGGTAGTGGTAATAAAATGCTCCACCCCGTGTTTAGCGACTGTTGCCGAAAATGTGGGGACCATGAGTGCTGGGAACTGAGTGAGCAGTGTGTGGAACTTACCGCTTGCAGCTGTGACGTTGGCTTGTGCTGTAGGCGGGGCCACTCGCGCTGTACAGGGAATAGAATCAAAAGAAAATGCATTAACCAGGCGCCTGTTAGCGAGATCAACCAATAAACCATGTGAGCACAAAAAATCAACCCCCAACATATTGAAATTCACTGCTGCTATAACAAAAGTCCACTCAAATGTACGGACGTGTAGAGACAGAAGCAGAGTCTTCTCACCAAAGGTCTTAATCGCCGAGCCGTTCGCTGCTGTCACCCCGGGACCTCTGGAACCTGCCAGCCTGTCCACGTAGGAAGGTGTGATGAAACTCAAGTGGGAGCCTGTGTCCACGAGGAACTGCCTCCCCGAGCGTGCGCCCAACAAGTAGAGCAGCTTGTTCTCTTCCCCGAGGGCCGCGGCTGCTACCAACCCCCGGTCTTGGCGTTTCCCGAACGCTGAAACTGGCACAGTGGTACACACTTGTGTGCCCTCTCTGTAAAACGGCGATGGTAGAAACAAAGGATGTCTCCTCCGCATTCCCTGGCTCTCGCCGCCGCCGGTGGGTCTGCTACTGCTGCCCCTGGCCCCCTGCCATCTGCGGTCGTCGCGCCAAGTTTTGCTGCTGCGGCCGTGGCCGCGCGCTGTCTGCTGGCGTTGACAATTCGCTGCGCCTCCCGGTTGGGCCAACAACGGCGAACTGGTCAGGGTCGCTCTCGTTGCTGACGGTAGGGTCCTGAGGAAGAGGTGGGTGAAGATGAAGTGGTCGTCATCTGAGCCTTTCAACCTCAACATCTTCTCCATCAGCTTAACGGGCGTGTCATCTCCCAACTCAGTCAGCGCCAGAAGTCTCTCTGCTCGCTCCTCGACGGAGGGGGTGAAGTGCTGGATGAGTGCAGCCTTCAACGAGCCGTATTTGTCGCTGTCAGGTGGCTGCTCGATAAGGCTCTCCACGTGCTGAGCCGTGTGGTTGTCCAGTCTTGCGACCACATGGTAGAATTTTGTGTCGTCTACCGATATTCCCCGGAGGTTGAATTGTGCCTCAACCGCGTGGAACCAGGAGCGTGGATTGTTCTGCCAAAAGTCCGGTAGCTGGACCGTAGCGGCATTCGCTTGGCTGGGGGCTCCTGACGAGGCTGGCCCCGGGGAACTCTCCTGTTGTTGCATGCTACGTCTTGGATCACCAGTGTGGGAATGTGAAAAGGATGAGACTGATCTCTCTCAAAGTTAGTTAATCCCTTCACACCTGAAGGTGTATATGGGCGGCGCCTATCTCCGTTTCTCTGACCCTAGGCCACATAGCTACTGTAAGTAGTGAAAGCTACAGCGGGGGGTCAGTCCTCTGGTAGCTCTGTGTGTAACTTTACTTTCCCCATTCCATTATGCGGAGCACCACGCTAGAAGGCAGAAAGCACCATTTTTATATGGTCTTTGGTATGACCCGGCCGGGATTTGAACCCCTGCCTCCCGGGTGTGGGGCGGATGCTCTACCAACTGAGCCACCACTCAATTTTATTGTGTGGGAATGTGAAAAGGATGAGACTGATCTCTCTCAAAGCAGCTTTATTCACATTCACCATCATCTCAACGAAGAAAGAGTATATCACAGGAAACTCTCATCCCTTAAATACCCGGGACTCTCACAGCTCACAAGTCAATTTGCATCACAAGTCACATCGCATTATAATCACGTCACTTTGCATCACAAGTCACATTGCATTATAATCACCAGTAACAATGCATCTCCTCTATAATCTCTTAATATCATCCCCACAGTCTCAGGCCCTGCATACCAAAGCTAACACCTTTCAGCTTCCTGTTATCTCCAAGGAAATTCTGTCTTTGTTCTTATCTCAAATGTGAGGCCTTCAATAAGTCACAAAGTAGGTCACATGTGTGGCCACAATTGAAACAATTTTGCAAAAGAGGTAATAATAATGGGTGACCTAAATGTTAATTGGGAAGTCAACAAAGTTAGGAAAAATCTGAAAAAGGTTATGAATGACATTCATATGACTCAGGTAATTAATGGCCCTACGAGAATCACAAACTCTACTAGCACTCAGATTGATCTAGCTTTTACTAATAGGCCAGAAAGGATCTTGAAGTCATACAATATGCTCACAGGATTGTCTGATCACAATCTTATAATGGTCACAAGAAAATTAAATAAAAAGCGCTTTAAATCCTTGGCCGCCACTGAATTCTATAGGATACCAAAACAGGAACAACAAAATTTTCAAGATTCAATTCAAGAAGTAAACTGGGATGAATTACTCGTTGGCAAAAATTTAGATGAGGATTGTTCTAAATTTGCCAACAAAATACAACAAATTATTATACAATTTACACGGGTAATTAAACTAAAAGCTAGAAAGAATGGCCTTCCTTGGTTAAACAAATTTATTCTGAAATTGATGAAAGAACGAGATCACTTTTTGAAGTGGTCAGTTAAATCAGGACACAACAGGCACCAATTTATTTCATTGAGAAATAGGGTAGTGAAAGAAATAAGAAAATCTAAAGCTGACTTTTTCATTACTGTTTTGAATAGTGCAAGGGGAAATTCTAAAATAACCTGGAATTATATTAAAAAAACTATTGGGTGATTCCCAAAAAAACAAAACAAAACTAATGCAAATTCAATTAAATGGAAACCTCTTGACGGAACCTCAAGTGATGGCTGATGCTTTTAACAACTACTTCATTGAATCTGTGCCAGAAATCTCTGATAAGTTTATAGTAAAACAAAGGAAGGAATACCCTGCATTGTCTGCAACGCAGTCTTTTACTATTACAAATATGACTAAGACCAAAGTTATCGATTTAATTCAATCACTCAAACCATCTAAAGCAAAGGATGTTTTTGGAATGGTCACGAACATGCTCAAAGATTTAGGTTCAGCTCTCGCCACTCCTATTGCCTCAGTCATTAATCTTTCAATTTCATCTGGCCATTTTCCAAAGGCTTGGAAATCTGCTATTGTTACCCTGTGGAGTGTGTGAATAAAGAGGCAGATTCATGGACAGACGGTTTATTACACACTTCACATCTCACAAGCACAGAACAGAATGAATCATCTCAGCCAGCTCTCCCCTTTTTCCCAAATCACTCTTCACACGTTTCATGGCATTTCTCATCACACAGCATGACATTTACATTACACTGCATTCAACCCCCTATGTCCTTGACTCCTTCCTGCTATCTCACCAGGAACCCTCTGGGCATTGTTCTCCCATGCTTATTCACTGTCTCTGTCTGAGATGCTAAATAATCTGACTTCCCCAAGGTCCCACACCGCCCCCCCCAGCATCTTAGATAGAACATTAGTCCACATGCTGTTTTGGCTTCCGTCTCCTCCCATATCTGCTGTAACTGGGGTTTACCGCCTCCGTGGTGCTGCTGTGCCGGTGGGGGGCTGCTGGGAGTGTGTCTGACTGCGGGTGGGCCGTGGCGAGGGGGGGGGACTTCACTCTGTCCGTGTGGCTGCTCTGGTGAATTGTTTCCCTGGGGAGCTCTCCGTGGGGGTCTTCCTCGCCGAGGGGCCCTAGCCAACAGCACTTGCTCATCCGCCACTACAAAAGTGGGTTTGAGTCTGTCTATGCCAATTTTCTCCCACCTACCCCCCAAGTCTAGCAAAAAATGCTTATCCCCTGTTTCCAGCACTCTGAACGGTCCATCATAGGGTGGGCGCAATGGAGGGTGGTGGGCATCGTGTCTGACGAACACGAACTCCGCATTCTTCAAAGTTTTAGGCACGAAAGTACGTGGAAAACAGTGGTGGGCCGGGCCTGGCAGCGTGCCTGTGTTTGCGCTATGCTGCAAAAGCTGAGACGGGCAGCTGTCCGGCGCGAGATTGTCTGGCAGAAATTCCCCGGGCAGCCGTAGGGGCTGTGCAAAAATGAGCTCTGCCGGGGAGGCTTCCAAATCCTCTTTTGGCGTGGAGCGCAACCCCAATAAAACCCACAGCAACCTGTCTATCCAATTTGCATCCGTCAGTGAAGCCCTGAGTGCTGCTTTCAGTGATCTATGAAAACGCTCGCATAACCCATTGGCCTGTGGGTTGTATGCGGTTGTGCGATGAATTGCAACACCCAGGCTGCGGGCCATCGCAGACCAGAGGTTGGAAACAAATTGAGGGCCCCTGTCAGACGTAATGTCCGACGGGACTCCAAAACGCGCCACCCATGCTGTTAAAAAAGCGTGTGCTACGTCTGCGGATGTGGTTGCCGCCAGCGGGACTGCTTCTGGCTAGCACCCCTGTGATGGCGGGAGGGGGCCCACAAGGTCCACGTGAACATGGTCGAACCTCTTAGCCAGTACCCGAAACGGCTCCAAGGGAGCCTTCATGTGTCGGTGTACCTTGGCTCATTGGCACGCCACGCAGGCTGCAGCCCACTCTTTTACTTGTTTGCGTAGGCTCGGCCACATGAACTTTTCTCCCACCATTTTGACTGACGCGCGCACTCCTGGGTGTGCCAGAGTGTGTACCGACTCAAACACGCGGTGGCGCCACGCGACCAGGACCACTGGACGCGGGCGTCCCGTGGAGACATCGCAGATTGGGGGGGGGGCATGCCGTTTGCCGCACCCTGATCTCCAGCCTTAACCCTGTTGGTCCAGACTGGAGCGCGCGCACGTCTGCATCGCTAATCTGCTCCGCGGCCATGGCTGCGTAATCTATCCCCACGTAGACCGGGGCCACCACGGTGCACGAGAGGCAGTCCGCCACCACATTCAGTTTACCCGACACATGCTGGATATCGGTAGTAAATTCTGAGATCGCGGCCAGCTGTCTCTGCTGCCGGCCCGACCACGGTTCTGAAACCTTGGCCATCGCGAACGTTAGTGGCTTGTGGTCCACGAACGTGGTGAAGCTGCGCCCTTCCAGCCAGAACTGGAAGTGGCATATGGCCAGGTGGAGGGTCAGCAACTCCCTGTCGAACGCGCTGTATTTACGTTCGCTGTCGCGCAAAGTTCTGCTGAAAAAGGCAAGCGGCTGCCAAGCCCCGGCGACGTGCTGCTCCACGACAGCCCCTATGGCCATGTCTGAAGCATCGGTGGTGAGCGCTATCCGGGCCGCTGGGTCCGGATGCACCAGCAGTGCAGCGTTTGCCAGGGCTGCTTTAACCTCTGAGAATGCTCGCTCTCGCTCCGGGGTCCATTTGACCCCATCCACGGGTTTCTGTCTCTTGAGCGCGGCGTACAATGGTTGCATGAGCCGCGCCGCACGGGGAAGGAAACGGTTATAAAAGTTCACCATCCCCAAAAATTCTTGCAGCACCCTGACAGTCTGAGGCCGGGGAAAATCCGCCACGGCATGCACTTTGTCGGGCAACGGGATCACTCCTTCTGGAGAGATGCGGTGCCCCAAAAAATCATTCTCCGTCATGCCGAACTGGCATTTCGCCGGGTTGATTATTAACCCGTGCTCCTCTTACCTCCGGAAAACCGTCCTGAGGTGGGTTTTGTGTTCGTCTTCGGACGCACTGGCTACCAGAATATCATCCAGGTAGACGAACACGAACGGGAGATCGTGCAGCACTGCATCCATCATGCGCTGGAGCATCTGTGCCGCGCCTTTTAACCCGAATGGCATGCGCAGGAACTCAAATAAACTGAACGGAGTTACAGTATTACCGCTGTTTTGGGTACGTCCTCCGCGCGCACTGGGACCTGGTGGTAACCGTGGACCAGGTCTATTTTGGAAAAAATGCATGCTCCGGCGAGTTGAATGGAAAAATCCTGTATGTGGGGAATCAGGTAGTGGTCGTGCGCTGTGGCGTTGTTCAACCTGTGGAAATCACCGCACGGTCGTCACAACCCCTCAGCCTTAGGGACCATGTGTAGCGGGGATGCCCATGGGCTGTTCGATCGTCTGATGATGCCCAACCTTTCCCGGTTGGCAAACTCCTCACACGCTATGGCCAGTTTAGCTGCATCCAAGTGCCGAGGTCTTGCGAAAACGGGCAGCCCGGTGGTGGTGATAAAGTGCTCCACCCTGTGTTTAGCGATGGCCACCAAAAACGTCGGGACCATGAGTGCTGGGAACTAAGTGAGCAGTGCGTGGAACTTACCGCCTGGAGCTGTGACGTTGGCTTGTGCTGTTGGCCGGGTTCCTCGAGCTATACAGGGTAGAGATTCAAAGGACAGTGCATTAACCAGGCGTCTGTTAGTAACATCCACAAGTAACCCACGCGCACACAGAAAATCAGTGCCCAGGATCGGGCAACACAGTGATGATAAAAGTCTACATGGCCACTCGTACGAGCGGCCATGTAGAGATAAGGCCAGTGTTCTCTCACCGAACATCTTAATCTCCGAGCCGTTTACTGCTACAAGTCCGGGGCCACTAGGTCCTGCCAGGTGGTCAGCGTAGGACGGCAGGATGACGCTCTTCTGGGCTCCAGTGTTGATGAGGAAGCGTCTCCCCGAGCGCGAGTCCGTCACGTAGAGCAGCTTGTTCTCTTCACCGCCGGTCGCAGCTGCTACCGACTGAAGGCCTTGGCGTTTCTCGAGCGCTTGAACTGGCATGGTGGCACACATCTGCGCGCGTTCTCTCCGAAGCGGTGGTGGAAGAAGCAGAGCGTGTCTCTCTGGTGCTCCTTGGCTGCCACTACCGTCGGTGGCTCCTCGCCTCCTCTGGTCGTCTTTCCGGGCTCCGCCGCTGCCGCATTGACTGTGATCACCCTGGTGGTGAGGGTGATCCTGTCTGTCTCCTGGGCTAGCACACGGTAGTCACGCGCGGCCAGCAACGGCAAATTGGCCAGAACCGCTCTCGCCTCTGTTGGAAGGTTCCAGAGGAAAAGGTGGGCAAACAGAAAGTGCCCGTCATCCGTGTCCATTAATGCCAGCATCTTCTCCATCAGGTTGACGGCCGAACCATCTCCTAACTCGGTCCGTACCAGGAGCCTCTCTGCTCTCTTGCATTCTGAGAACGTGTAGCGCCGGGTTAGCGCAGCCTTGAGCGTCTCGTATTTGTTGCAGGCTGGAGGCTGATCGAGCAGGCTCGCTACCTGCTGGGCTGCTACCACATGGTAGAATTTGGTGTTGTCTGCCGTTACTCCCCGGAGGGCGAACTGGGCCTCGGTGTGGTGGAACTAAGAGCGCGGGTTGTGCTGCCAAAAGTCCGGTAGCTTGACTGAAACTGCGCACGTGTTGCTGGGGGTTCCAGTCCGGGCTGTCTGTGGGACGGCTGCTGCGTCGCTGGGGTTTCCCGACCGGGCCGGCTCCGGGGTTCTTGCCTCGTGTTCCATAAGTCGTCTAGGGTCACCAGTGTGGAGTGTGTGAATAAAGAGGCAGATTCATGGACAGACAGTTTATTACACACTTCACATTTCACAAGCACAGAACAGAATGAATCATCTCAGCCAGCTCTCCCCTTTTTCCCAAATCACTCTTCACACGTTTCATGGCATTTCTCATCACACAGCATGACATTTACATTACACTGCATTCAACCCTCTATGTCCTTGACTCCTTCCTGCTATCTCGCCAGGAACCCTCTGGGCATTGTTCTCCCATGCTTATTCACTGTCTCTGTCTGAGATGCTAAATAATCTGACTTCCCCAAGGTCCTACAACCCCTGTTTTTAAATCCAGTGACTCAACTCTTCTGCATAACTACCGACCAATAAGCATTCTTCCGGCCATTTCCAAAATTGCAGAAAAATGGGTGGTAGAGCAGATTGTCCATTATTTAAACAGTAGTTCCCCCTCTCTCCACACCATGCAGTTTGGTTTCAGATCCAAGCACTCCACTGAAATGGCTACATGCCTCTTCATTGAGAAAATAAAATCTTTTCTTGATAAGGGTGGAGTTATAGGGGCAGTGTTTTTGGACCTCAGGAAAGCATTCGATACAGTAAATCACTCTGTTCTTCTTACCAAGCTCTTTAAATTTAACTTTTCTCACAATGCTGTGAGCTGGATTGAATCATATCTGCATGATCAAACACAATCTGTATCAGTTAACAACTGCAGATCTGATTCTCTTAGGCTAAATTCTGGAGTCCCTCAGGGATCAATATTAGGCCCCCTTTTATTTAGTCTTTATATTAATGATTTGCCCACTGTTTGTCCTGAAGCTGAATGCTTAATGTATGCAGATGACACGTTTTTTTTTTTGTTCATGGTCGCTCCAAAGACACTGTTGCTGCTAAACTTAGTAAAACAATGTCCTGTGTCACAACTTGGTTGCAGGAGTGCTGTCTACAGTTAAATGTTTCTAAAACTGTAGACATGTATTTCACTAAAATAAATAGTGTCACCTGACCCTGACATACATGTTAATGGAGGAAAAATACAAATTGTTAGCCAATATAAATATCTTGTGTTAATAATAGATTCACAGCTTTCCTTTAAAGCCCATATTGCTAAATTGTGTAAAAAAATCAAGTTAAATCTTGCAAATTGTCACTTCAACTATTGCCTAATTAGCTGGTCCCAGGCGGGTTTGAGTGCAAAAAAACCACTGGAAATTTTGTACAAACGAGCAGTTAAAGTTATGGATAAAAAACCTAGGCATTATCATCATTGTGCAATTTAAAAAAAATACAGTCTTTTAAATTGGGATAGTCTTCATACATTTGCAAATTTAAATTTGATTTATAAAGTGCTGCATGATTTGGCTCCAGATCCTCTGGCAGAATTCATCAGCCAAAGAAACAGCTCTGAGCGTGTCACTCGAGGCTCTGTCAGAGGTGACTTTCATTCCTCTGCGCAGGAGTACTTTCAGTAAGTCGGCCTGGTCAGTGAAGAGCGCTAGTGAGTGGAACTCAGTACCTGAGGAGGTTAAACTGCTTACAACATGCAAGGCCTTCACAAAAAAAAAATTGAAAATGTGGCTTATAAACACCTACAGCTGCCAACACTAAAAGATAAGTCTGTTGTGATGTTTGATGTGATCAAATGTACGGTTTGTTATGTGTATGTTATTTGTTACATTAGTGCCCTCTTAAATGTCTAACCATGTTTTTTTCTTGTAGATGCCTTTTACTGCTTTTTTACATCTTGGCCAGGGGACTACAGATGAAAACTAGCCTTTTGGCTAATTCTGGCTTTTTTAACCATGTGTAATCAAGTGTTTTATGAAATTGCATTGTCCCTTTTCAAATAAACTAAACTAAACTAAACTAAACTAAACAATGCTTTTGAATTGTGGTTCAACAGAACTATTTTAAAAAACAAACTCATGAAACAGGCCTGGACAAAAATGATGCTACCCCTAGAAAAGATTGAAAATAATCTGACCATAGGGACATGTTCAACCAAGATGTGTCCTCTAATTAACATCACAGGTGTCTACAAACTTGTAATCAGTCAGTCGGCCTATTTAAAGGGTGACAAGTAGTCACTGTGCTGTTTGGTGACATGGTGTGTACCACACTAAACACGGACCAGAGGAAGCAAAGGAGAGAGTTGTCTCAGGAGATTAGAAAGAAAGTTATAGACAAGCATGTTAAAAGTAAAGGCTATAAGACCATCTCCAAGCAGCTTGATGTTCCTGTGACTACAGTTGCACATATTATTCAGAAATTTAAGATCCACAGGACTGTAGCCAACCTCCCTAGACGTGGCCACAGGAGGAGACAGATAATACGAATGGTAACAAAAGAGCCCAGAACAACCTCTAAAACACATTCATGGTGAACTCCAAGGTCAAGGTACATCAGTGTCAGATCGCACCATCCGTCGTTGTTTGAGCCAAAGTGGACTTCATGGGAGACGACCAAGAAGGAGACCACTGTTGAAAACAAATCATAAAAAAGCCAGACTGGAATTTGCCAAACTGCATGTTGACAAGCCACAAAGCTTCTGGGAGAATGTCCTATGGACAGACGAGACACAACTGGAACTTTTTGGCAAGCCACATCAGCTCTATGTTCACAGACGCAAAAATGAAGCATACCAAGAAAAGAACACTGTCCCTACTGTGAAACATGGAGGAGGTTCTGTTATGTTCTGGGGCTGCTTTGGTGCATCTAACACAGGGTGTCTTGAATCTGTGCAGGGTACAATGAAATCTCAAGACTGTTAAGGTATTCTAGAGAGAAATGTACTGCCCAGTGTCAGACAGCTTGATCTCAGGCGCAGGTCATGGGTCTTGCAACAGGATAATGACCCAAAACACACAGATAAAAACACCCAAGAATGGCTAAGAGCGAAACATTGGACTATTCTAAAGTGGCCTTCTATGAGTCCTGATCTAAATCCTATTGAACATCTGTGGAAGGAGCTGAAACATGCTGTCTGGAGATGGCACCCTTCAAACCTGAGACAACTGGAGCAGTTTGCTCATGAGGAGTGGGCCAAAATACCTGCTGAGAGGTGCAGAAGTCTCATTGACAGTTACAGAAATCATTTGATTGCAGTGATTGCCTCAAAAGGTTGTGCAACAAAATATTAAGTTAAGGGTACCATCATTTTTGTCCAGGCCTGTTTCATGAGTTTGTTTTTTAAAATAATTCTGTTGAACCACAATTCAAAAGCATTGTCTGATTTTTCATAGAATTTTTATTTATTATCACTTTTGTCAGATTCAAATTATTTCTGTGACTATTGTGGGTTTTTCTTTCATTAACAGAAGGGTAGCAACAATTTTGTCCACATCTCTATACATACATACATACATACATACATATTATATATACAGTGGGGTAAAAAGTATTTAGTCAGCCACCAATTGTGCAAGTTCTCCCTCTTAAAAGATGAGAGAGGTCTCCAATTTTCATCATAGGTATACCTCAACTATGAGAGACAAAATGAGAAAAAAAAAAATCCAGAAATCACATTGAAGGATTTTTAATGAATTAATTGGTAAATTCCTCGATAAAATAAGTATTTGGTCAATAACAAAAGTTCATCTCAATACTTTGTTATATACCCTTTTGTTGGCAATGACAGAGGTCAAATGTTTTCTGTAAGTTTTCACAAGGTTTTCACACACTGTTGCTAGTATTTTGGCCCATTCCTCCATGCAGATCTCCTCTAGAGCAATGATGTTTTGGGGCTATCGCTGGGCAACACAGACTTTCAACTCCCCTCCAAAGATTTTCTATGGGGTTGAGATCTGGAGACTGGCTAGGCCACTCCAGGACCTTGAAATGCTTCTTACGAAGCCACTCTTTCGTTGCCCAGGCGGTGTGTTTGGGATTATTGTCATGCTGAAAGACCCAGCCACGTTTCATCTTCAAATGCCCTTGCTGGTGGAAGGAGGTTTTCACTCAAAATCTCACGATACATGGCCCCATTCATTCTTTCCTTTACACGGATCAGTCGTCCGGTCCCTTTGCAGAAAAACGGCCCCAAAGTATGATGTTTCCACCCCCATGTCTTCACAGTAGGTATGGTGTTCTTTCTCCTCCAAACACGACAAGTTGAGTTTTTACCCAAAAGTTCTATTTTGGTTTCATCTGACCATATGACATTCTCCCAATCCTCTTCTGGATCATCCAAATGCTCTCTAGCAAACTTCAGACGGGCCTGGACATGTACTGGCTTAAGCAGGGGGACACGTCTGGCACTGCAGGATTTGAGTCCCTGGCGGCGTAGTGTGTTTCTGATGTAGCCTTTGTTACTTTTGTCCCAGCTCTCTGCAGGTCATTCACTAGGTCCCCCCATGTGGTTCTGGTATTTTTGCTCACCGTTCTCGTGATAATTTTGACCCCACGGGGTGAGATCTTGCGTGGAGCCCCAGATCGAGGGAGATTATCAGTGGTCTTGTATGTCTTGCATTTTCTAATAATTGCTCCCACAGTTGATTTCTTCACACCAAGCTGCTTACCTATTGCAGATTCAGTCTTCCCAGCCTGGTGCAGGTCTACAATTTTGTTTCTGGTGTCCTTTGACAGCTCTTTGGTCTTGGCCATAGAGGAGTTTGGAGTCTGACTGTTTGAGGTTGTGGACAGGCGTCTTTTATACTGATAACGAGTTCAAACAGGTGCCATTAATACAGGTAACGAGTGGAGGACAGAGGAGCCTCTTAAAGAAGAAGTTACAGGTCTGTGAGAGCCAGAAATCTTGCTTGTTTGTAGATGACCAAATACTTATTTTACTGAGGAATTTACCAATTAATTCGTTAAAAATCCTTCAATGTGATTTTCTGGATTTTTTTTTTTCTCATTTTGTCTCTCATAGTTGAGGTATACCTATGATGAAAATTGGAGACCTCTCTCATCTTTTAAGTGGGAGAACTTGCACAATTGGTGGCTGACTAAATACTTTTTTGCCCCACTGTATATTCCTTCCTGGATCCAGCATGGAGAAGTCC